>CM075977.1:341998120-342098876 GCA_038087875.1 Malacoraja senta | reverse complement strand
TGATGGGGTTGGTGAACCAACTTTACAATTACACCTTTATCACATAAGCTTGCAAGCGCAGTCTGAACATCCATCTTTCTGTTAATGAAACTGAATAGTTCTCCCAAGAACATGCTGAATGTACAAATCACAATTTGGATTGAAATCCATTCGAAACCTTTGAATAACACTCTGTATAAACAGAGCTAAGGTAATTTGCTTCCATTCATCCCAGAAACAGATGTAATGTACCCCAGATTTAAGTTGTGTCACATTTGATATGTGCACCTGAGAACCAGGCCCACCTACCTCCTTGCCTGGTGGATGTTTGACCATGTTCCCGCTTCGTTTGTAGGGGTACTTCCTTTTTTGGAAACTTGCCAATTGCCGGTGGCTTGATCAAGCCCACCGTCTTTGCCTCGTCATCCATGTCCTTGACACTCTTGGCGAGGTCCTCTCCGAAGAGTAGGTTGGCCGGCTGTATGTTGCTAGCTGGAAAATACTGCAATCTTGGAATTAATGGTGGGCCGAATGGCACTTTCCCTGAGACAATTTATCTAAAAATGGGTGCTACAAAGCAACCCTAGTACCTCTTGATGCGTCTCCGACACATGCCCTCCATCCACCGTTCTCACGAAAGCCGTGATTCCCGAGCCAGGGTAATTTCAGGATTCTCTGCAGCTTCATCTCCTCGGCACTGCACGCCCACGCCCATCTGGCTCCATATCACCCGGTTCACTGCTGGCACCTTCAGCAACTTGCAGTTACCCTGTCTCTTGGTGATTCCAGACTCTGACTGGACAGTGAATCGTGCTGCCAGAGAATGGACCTCTGACAATGGCCGTTCTTCGCTATTCAACAAAGTCTCCGTCAGAGTCGGGTCAGAACTGAGCTGACCCTATCGTGGAGGCCAGCTCTTCTCCCAGTGCACTCCATACTCTGACGGGACAGCGAATCGTGCTGCCAGAGAGTGGACCTCTGACAACGGCCGTTCTTTGCTAATTTCCAAGTCTCCGTCAGAGTCGGGGTCAGAACTTAGCTGACCCTCTGCACTCACCTCATGCATGAGGGTGCTTTAAGCAGCCCTCTACCAGGTGCTGCTGGCGTGGCCTTTCTGCAGCCTGCCGCCCACACAACTCCTCCCCCCGGAGTGTGCCTTACTGGAGCAACCTCTGGATGAGGTGCTCCATTTGGGAGAACCGTTTAAAAACATCTCCAGCCCCGTACAAGCTCCTTGTGGCCCGACTCCGTTGAGTCCGAGGGCCTCCCAGACTTCCCCGTGGCTTACACCCGACTGGCATTGGCTTTGGTGCTTTTTAGCACCGAGTCTGAAGTCGCCCCGCTCCCGGTCGGCGACTGTGCAGGGGTACGAGGCAGCCGCTCACAGACCGCATTCCCTGCGGCTCTCCTATGCTTTACCTGTGGCTGCCCTCCCCCTGGTCGTCTTCATCATGGTGCTGCCTGTAATAAAAAACACAGAGCACCACAATAAAGGAACTTTTCACTCCAGCTAAGTTTCCCACTTAGCTGGAGCTTTAAAACTCTTTAAATTACTCTAAAAGTACTTACCACAGGAAGAGCTCCGTCCTCCCGCTGGTCCGTGTGCCAATGCGACCGACGTAATGACGCGCATGCGCCCTGACGGGTCTTCTTCACGTAGTCAGTCACGTGACTCCGAAGTAAAATTGTGGTTATCATTCATCTAAACTTCAGTCTCCAGAAGAGACTTTGATCCATTTTATCTCAATGTTCATCACCTGAACCTAAAGAAATGCAACCCTGCATAACCACCAGCAAACAATCCCAGTCCTATTAAATTATGCCTCTGAGGGCTCAGTCCCAGGTGATATGTGCCCATGAATGGAACCGTATCATTTGATATACTTCTAAACAAAATTCACAAAACAAACACTGTGGAAGAAAAAATATCTTGTTGCATTTGAGCTGCCTGCAAAACACATGGCTAGCAGTAGAACTATGGTACAATGCCCTGATAGAGTCATGGTGTCACAGAGAGACACAGGACAGAAATACGCCCTTTGGCACACAGAGTCTGTACCAACTAACAACAACCTATTTACTTTAATTGTACATGAATTCAATTTTGTATCCTCCCCATGTTCTCATTAACCCCCTCCACCTGCTAGATTCTACTACTCACCTACACACTAAGGGGAATTTACAGTGGCCATTTAACATCAACCTGCACATCTTTGAGGCAGTGACTACCAGCTGTTCAACCGTGCCATAATTCATTGGTCGTTGGATCTTGCATGATGCTCTGTATTCTGTATTGCTTTATTTAGAGTATTTAAGTAAATCTAATAATATATTGTTAGATAATCTAATTAAACCATGTTCATTTTTTGTGAACTGAAAACTTCCTGAACACTTTTTTAAGGCATTAATCTAAGTTATAACTGTCAACTAAAATAAAATGGAGCATTTTATCACATATAGAGGAGGCAATCAATGACAGTCATTCAGAATTAATTTAGCCACTTTGTAAAACTAGGAATTTGCATTCTGCATGAAAGATATTTAAAAATATCAAAGCATTGTGTTAAATCTTTGCTCTTTAAATGTCATATTAATTGTTGGGATATCAATGATTATTCTTGGACTTTTAATTTTGTTTTCAAATGTGTCTCATGATCAGATCTACAAGATGCAAAGAGACAATTAGGAAAATTAACCAACACTGCACTCAAAATAATTAAAGCACAATTAAAATAATTTAACTCTAGTACCGCACTCAGAGGAAATAGCTTAGGCTCATTAATATAGCTATATTAATATGATGATTGCCCGTGTCAAATATCTATGTCAACATTGGATTAGAAAATTCCATTCCACAACTACAGCTAGCTCTTGGTTAATATTTTAACAATTGAAAAAATTCTACAACTATGGAGTTATCATAATTTTTGCCCAAATTTCATTAGTCATTTGCTTACTTGATAACTTTGAAGAACAATGTCGAATTACCCCTCAAGCAGGTAGAAAGATAAATCCATCAGCAACAACAAGTACTGGAGGCAGTCAGTAGACATGCCTATTGAGCCCGAATATAACCGAAAAGCATCACAAAGGCTTATCATCTTGGCCTGCAATTAATTGGTTTCCCACCAATGTAAAAACTATCAGGTCCATATCTACAATAAATCAGATTGTAACGACTGTGCCCATTATTCCCAGCGGTGAATGAACCACCATAGATTCCACCCTTCCCATTTCTTCTACCTCCCATGTTGATCCCCAGCACCTAAATAAAATCCAGCCGCTCGATTCTTGTTCATATTCTAAAGTTATTATGTGCTCAGTATTTTTTACCTAGGTGATTCTTCATTATCAAGCACTGCCTAATATAGGTCTAGATATATTTTTGCTCAGGTGGGAGTCCAGTAAAGTGATCTCTCTTTAACACCCAACCTAGAGGTATATTTTAGAATTTAGTGAACTGAGGGAATAAAAGAGAAAATTCATTATTTTTTGTTCTTCTGGAAACCTAGTTTAATAGAACTCCAAACAAAAGAAAAGCCATAATGCTTTTATCTCCTAACCTCAGATTCTTATGTGCCTCTCCTTGTTGGAAAATGACTGTAATTATGAAATCAGCTCTCAAGATCCATCTCAGCCTCCCAGCTATTGCCTGATATGCCTGTGTTACAGTGTGACAACACGCCAGCACTTATTTCATTTTTATTTACATTATTTAGAAATCATGCCACAAACTACACTACTCCCATGCAACAATGTTATTATTTCAAATCAGAATTTCACTTTTCTAAATTCAGAACAGACGTGTGGTGACAAATACTTTCACTAATAAACCACAGAAAACAAAATCTAGATCTGGGTATTAAAGAAACAGAGCCAGCGATGTATACTTTGCTCATTTTGTTTTATATATTCACAGTGGGGAAAATGAAGATATAAAAGAGGAAATATGTTAATTAATAAAACTGATAAGGAGATTCATTATAAATTATTCCGATCATCCATAGGCTTCCCCTTAATAATTTAAGATTTGGCAAATTTTATTTTATTTTATTCAGTATTATTCTTCCATAATGGTTCAGCATGTCATGTTTATTGTTCATAAAATAGTAACGGAAGGTCATAAATGGCCAGTTTATCTGAAAGAAAAGCATGAAAGTGCAAACTAATTGGGATTTTCCATTGCTGGACAAGAGTTTGATTTAAATCATGCTTAGCTGGCATAAGTTAGCAGCCCTCATTGAAACTGGTTAGAATTTACCAACCTAGGACAGCTACAAATGCTTATTAAAAAAAATGAAATCCATCAGCAAAATATACCAGAGTCTGACAGATGTGTCCAGTGTCTTGCATGTCCCAGGCACCTCAATCTAATGCTGATGCATTCCACAAGTGGAAAGCTTCATTGGAAAGCTGTTGGATTAGATGCCTGTCACAGTTTCAAGAAGTCCAAAAACACGTTTGCAGTCTAGGGATGGAAGTGAAGATTGTCTCCATGACAGTAAAGATGTTTAAAAACTCTTCACCATTCATTCAAATCTGTTTGAATAGTTCAAACTTTCATGTATGAAGCACACAGTGTTGGAATAACTCACCAGGTCTGGCAACATCTTTGCCCACTGAGTAACTTAGCTTAACTCAAGTGCTTTGTATTTTGCTCAAGATTCCTGCATCTGCAGTTCCGCACATCTCCAAAACGTCCATGTAGTTTAGTTATTTACCTTTAATTCCGCTAAGGGTGTTGTATTCTGGATCCCTGACTTCCTTTAGGATTTGGGGAGGGGGGGGGAGATAGTTGAAGATAGAGAACATTAATTGTGGAAGAGACCTGTCAGCGATCATAAGCACTTATTATTTTAACAGAAGGCAATGATGAAAAATGTGCATAGTGGGCCAGTAATCCAATAGCCTGAACATATTAATCCAGGGAGGTGAGCTCAAATCCCCATGTGGCAGCTTGTGAATTTAAATTCAGTTAACTAAGGCCATCTGGAATAAAAAAATATGTGGTTCACCCAGGGAAGGGAATCTGCCATGCTTATCCAGCCTGGAGAACATAGGACTCCAGACTCAGAGGAAGGTGGCAGACTCTGAACCGTCCAGTGAAACTCCATGAGGACAACTAGAACATAGCTTTCCTACTTACATCTCATAAAATGTTTTAAAATTCATGAATTACATCTATTATTTCCTCAACTGCCTCCAGCTTACCTTCCTGAAGTAAGGCCTTTGTGTCTTACAACCGATAACATCAATCATGGCTTATATCAATAGACCTTGACAGAGATCTACCAGGACATATTCAGATGTCTGTGATCTCAGACGATGAAGAATAATTTCAATAGGTTTCAGAATAAAACCTGCAAACCATTATTCTTTATGTATTCCAGGCATGTAACGGCATTTCAAATGCAATAAAAGGCAACAATGTTTTAAGAAGCTGATTCATCTTCAATTTAAACAAGTATAACATTGCTTCTCATAAGGGAGGGCAAAATATAATATTCAATACTTGATTGCACAGACAAATATTGGGAAGTTTATTTTTAGAATATTCAAAAAATGTAGTATAGGGATTGTAATTGCTAAAAAATAATAGCAAATGACAAGTGTCTGTATTACTTTAACAGCAACAATAAACCCATTTTATATAGGCTGTAAACATCATTAACACTAAAGGTTGAAATAAGTATTGGCAAAAACAAATGAATGCTTAACTTGCTCACCTTACCTATTCCTGCATTCTATGCAAATATTTAAGCACATTTAACATTCTATTGTAAGAAAATAGTTATTTCTATATTTATATTAAGTTTTAGCATTCCCACAAATATAAAAACAATCATGTCATAGCAATATATGTGAATATCAAAATTTTAATAATTCTCCCTCCATTATTTGTTGAGTACATTCCAATGAATGGAAGAACTCGAGGGGAATATGGTTGAATTTTAGATGCGAACTCCAGCCAATTACCAGCACATATGAGCAGTGCAGTTTAGGAAAATGACCTCTTATGTATTGCAATAAAATCTAAATAATTCAAACAGAAAAGGTAATCATGGACATGAAATTCAACTCAGGATGTGGAGGAGTTTCCGTGATTATAGTTTTTTACATGTTAATAAAAGGCCTTTTTGAAAGGTATTTATTTTGGTACATTTCACATTATTAAATTATGGCAACATCAGTTTGTCTTGCACCAGAAACAAAGAAAGAGTTTGCTTCACTGAATAATCACTGTATGAAATGCCCATGATGTTAATTCAGAGGGTAAAGACAGTTTAGATAAAACTTTTGGAAAACATGCTTTAATATGCACAAATTATAGGAGCATCTGTAGTCTAGGTGTTAAACATTGCTGGGCACTGTGCAACCCTCTGTAGGTTAGCAGAAAAATAGACTGATAATTCAAATTTTTATTTCCAGTTCGTGTTTTCAGTTCCAAAATAACAATTGTTCACCACATATTTTATGCCTGCACGCTACATATCTGGCCAACTTACAAGTGCCATCACACTCCTTCCATCTGTTTTTGAGAAGTTACACTTGCAGCGGCGATGTCTACCATAGCGAGAATATTTACAGAAACAGGTCTTTGCACTTCCAGCCTGTGAGCCATAACTGTTTAATAAAATGTAAGAAAAGCCCACTGGCAACAAAGAGGCTGAAAATGAAATGTGTGAGGATTACAGGAATTTTGTTGAGAATCTGAAACAGGTTTAGACATGTTAAACATCACCACGGCAGATGCGGTGTACATCAGCGTCTGGGCAACAACTGGGCATCAGGTACTGGCATCACACCATGGGAGGTGCTGAGAACTACAGCTTTCATTTTCCAGTGCGTAATTCATATCTGAGGCTTCAATATTGTAGTTCTATGGTCTTATAAAATTCCCATGTCTCAACCTTATTGCAGGCCTGACATTTTTGTTAGTTAGAATGGTTTAATGGCACTTGTTGTCACATTTACTGTGAAATTCTTTTGTTTCATACAATTTAGTGACACTGTGATTTTAGATTAGGCACAATCACATGAAGTACAGGTGTAAGATTGTAGACCACACTAGTGTTAGTACACAAGAGTCGCCTTGTTTTAGGCACCATCTCGTTCAAAGTATGAATTTTTAAAGAAAATTTTAGTCTTAACTTGTCTGAAAGATCCATTTTCCTTCATCATGTTATAATGTTTATAGTATGAATAACATTCCCCAGACTCAGTATCCATAAGAAAAGTGATACAGACACAATCAGCAGATGCCGGTTTACAAAAAAAGACACATAGTGCTGGAGTAACTCAACGGGTCATAGAAACATAGAAAATAGGTGCAGGAGGAGGCCATTCGGCCCTTCGAGTCAGCACCGCCATTCATTGTGATCATGGCTGATCGTCCCCAATCAATAACCCGTGCCTGCCTTCTCCCCATATCCCTTGATTCCACTAGCCCCTAGAGCTCTATCTAACTCTCTCTTAAATCCATCCAATGATTTGGCCTCCACTGCCCTCTGTGGCAGGGAATTCCACAAATTCACAACTCTCTGGGTGAAAAAGGTTTTTCTCACAATATTAAATGGCCTCCCCTTTATTCTAAGACTGTGGCCCGTGGTTCTGGACTCGCCCAACATTGGGAACAGTTTACCTGCATCTAGCTTGTCCAGTTCTTTTATAATTTTATATGTTTCTATAAGATTCCCCCTCATCCTCCTAAACTCCAGTGAATACAAGCCTAGTCTTTTCAATCTTTCCTCATATGACAGTCCCGCCATCCCATGGATCAATCTCGTGAACCTGCACTGCACTGCCTCAATCACAAGGATGTCCTTCCTCAAATTAGGAGACCAAAACTGTACACAATACTCCAGATGTGGTCTTACCAGAGCCCTATACAAATGCAGAAGAACCTCTCTACTCCTATACTGAAATCCTCTTGTTATGAAGGCCAACATTCCATTAGCTATCTTCACTGCCTGCTGTACCTGCACACCAACTTTCAGTGACCGGTGTACAAGGACACCCAGGTCTCGCTGTACCTCCCCCTTACCTAACCTAACCCCATTGAGATAATAATCTGCCCCCTTGTTTTTGCCACCAAAGTGGGTAACCTCACATTTATCTATATTATACTGCATCTGCCACGCATCTGCCCACACACTCAACCTGTCCAGGTCACCCTGCAACCTCCTAACATCCTCTTCACAGTTCACACTGCCACCCAGCTTTGTGTCATCTGCAAACTTGCTAGTGTTGCTCCTAATTCCCTCTTCCAAATCATTAATATATATGGTAAACAGTTGCGGCCCCAACACCGAGCCTTGCGGCACTCCACTCGCCACTGCCTGCCATTCTGAAAAGGACCCGTTCACTCCTACTCTTTGCTTCCTGTCTGTCAACTAATTTTCTATCCACGTCAACACCCTTCCCCCAATACCATGTGCTCTAATTTTAGTCACCAATCTCCCATGCGGGACCTTATCAAAGGCTTTCTGAAAGTCTAGATACACTACATCCACTGGCTCCCCTTCATCCATTTTGCTTGTCATATCCTCAAAAAATTCCAGAAGATTAGTCAAGCATGATTTCCCTTTCATAAATCCATGCTGACTTGGACTAATCCTTTTACTGCTATCCAAATGCCCCATTATTACCTCTTTACTGATTGACTCCAGCATCTTTCCCACCACTGAAGTCAGGCTAACTGGTCTGTAATTCCCCGTTTTCTCTCTCGCTCCTTTCTTGAAAAGTGGGATAACATTAGCTATCCTCCAATCCACAGGAACTGATCCTGAATCTATTGAACATTGAAAAATGATCACCAATGCGCCCACTATTTCTAGAGCCACCTCCCTGAGGACCCTGGGATGCAGACCATCAGGTCCAGGGGATTTATCATCATTCAGTCCTATTAGCCTACCCAATACTATTTCTCGCCTAATGGTAATTTCGTTCAGTTCCTCTACCTCCTTTGATCCTCTGTCCACCAGTACTTCTGGGAGATTGTTTGTGTCTTCCTTAGTGAAGACAGATCCAAAGTACTGGTTCAAGTCCTCTGCCATTTCCTTGTTCCCCATAATAATTTCACCTATGTCTGCCTTCAAGGGACCCATATCTGATTTTGCTACTCTTTTTCCCTTAACATATCCAAAGAAGCTTTTACTGTCCTTCTTTATATTCCTGGCCAGCTTCCCATCGTACTTCATCTTTTCAGCCCGTATTGCCCGTTTCGTTTCCTTTTGTTGTCCTATGAAAGTTTCCCAATCCTCTGGCTTCCGACTATTCTTTGCTGTGTTATACATCTTTTACTTTAATTTTATTCTTTCCCTAACTTCTCTTGTCAGCCACTGTTGCCTCCTACTCCCCTTAGAATCTTTCTTCCTTTTTGGAATGAAATGGTCCTGCATCTTCCGGATTATGCCCCAAAAATTCTGCCATTGGTGTTTCACCGTCATTCCTGCTAGGATCCGTTTCCAGTTTACCTTGGCCAGCTCCTCTCTCATGCCTTCATTTTCCACTTTGTTCAATTGCATCACTGACACTTCCGATTTAACGTTCTCCTTCTCAAATTGCAGATTAAAACTAATCATATTATGATCACTAGCTCCAAGTGGTTCCTTTACCTCGAGTTCTCTTATCAAATCTGGTTCATTGGACAACACTAAATCCAGAATTGCCTTTTCTCTGGTCGGCTCCATTACAAGCTGCTCTAAGAATACATCTCAGAGGCACTCTACAAAATCTCTTTATTGGGGTCAGGCAGTATCTGTGGAGAACATGGGTAGGCTACGTTTTGGTTTGGATCCCTTTGTCAGAAAAGTAATTCATATATTCAGTTCCCTTTCCTAAAAGGGTTTTGAATTACTGAAAGGAACTCCTCTGACATTGTACCTATTTCAGTGTTTCCACAGCATTTAATTATTTTTACTGAAATAGTGTTTGCATTGCAATATTCTGTATTGCGTTTGAATGCACAATGAATACCCACGAGAGGGAACAAATGTCTGAGTGAGTAAGAGAATAAGTAATGAAAGCAAAAGATTACACTAAGTATGAGATTGATTAGGGACAAGAAATTCAATTGCACACCCCATGTTTTTCATGTGCAGAATTATTAAATTATAGAGAAAAAAATGTTGAAATGCAGTTGGGAATCTATAGCCTACATGGTCTCAAACCGTGGTGTGTGTATTTAGAAACATAGAAATATAGAAAATAGGTGCAGGAGGAGGCCATTCGACCCTTCGAGCCAGCACCACCATTCATTGTGATCATGGCTGATCATTCCCAATCAATAACCCGTGCCTGCCTTCTCCCCATATCCCTTGACTCCACTAGCCCCTAGAGCTCTATCTAACTCTCTCTTAAATCCATCCAGTGATTTGGCCTTCACTGCCCTCTGTGGCAGGGAATTCCATAAATTCACAACTCTCTGGGTGAAAACATTTTTTCACACCTCAGTCTTAAATGGTATCCCCTTTATTCTAAGACTGTGGCCCCTGGTTCTGGACTCGCCCAACATTGGGAACATTTTTCCTGCATCTAGCTTGTCCAGTCCTTTTATAATTTTATATGTTTCTATAAGATATCCCCTCATCCTTCTAAACTCCAGTGAATACAAGCCTAGTCTTTTCAATCTTTGCTTTCTTGCGTAGTGCCAGTATACCATGCAGCCATGGTGCAACATGGGTTTCATATCATTGCTGCCATACTGGGCCATGGAGCTGAACAGAAATATATACAGCTTTTCACTGTACCTCAGTACACATGATTATAATAAACCTAAACCTAAAACTGAATTCATAGGAAATGCATCACATCATTCCTCAGGGCAACAACTCCCACCTTAAGTTGATCTGCATACATGCAGAATGTGTTTATTTATGAGTAATCTTATCTCAACAGGCAAGGAGTTAAAAATTAAAGGATATGGAACACATTCCTACCTTGGTTTAAGGGAGGAGTGGTGTAAAAATAAATGCCTGATGATCAGGGGAAACTTGGTGGGCTGCAGATCTCTCTATGGCGTCATGACTATGGTTGGCAAACATCTTAGGAGACCATCAAATATTGTTTTTGCCTTTATCCAGGTAGGCTGTCAGAAGAGATGCCAGTGATGCTTCCTCTCAGGCTCTCATGTGGATTCCGTGTCACAGCATCACTCACCACTTAAGGACGGTCCTTATGTCCCCATGTCCTCTCTCCAATCCCACCCTCATGCTCAAAAGGGTGCTTCCAGTGAAGTGGCATGTTGTAGCCAATTCTTCCTCCGGGGTGGTTTGAGACCAAGCTATTAGCTTTTTTAATACAATATTATTTAACCAAGCAGTGGGGCTCTATGAAGCATTAGTGTACGGTTTAACAGCATGATCGATTCTGGCATATCTTTCTCTGGTTCTACTGAAAACACTGACATCTCTCATTATTGGTTTAATAACATCGGAGTGTTGCAATTCTCAAAACATAGCCACATATTTCATTTCAAATGCTGATCTAAATAAGAACTTGCACCTCTGCATGCCTTTTCCTGTAATGGTTTATTCTTTTAATCTTGGATATTCTTTTTCTTTTGTAGGTAATAATGGACGATATATTTGAACTGCTGTTAATTTTACTGCCCAGTTAATGGAAATTTATATTCTAAGTGGGAAGAATATGTTTGGCTATGTTCTTATTGCTTTGCACATTCTGCTACGGGTTCATCATAAACTAAATGCTTACTGCTAATGAACTAGATATTAATTTAAGCCATTATTAGAGCAGAATCTAATTTACTTCAATATGTCAGCTCAACACTGAATTTTAAATCTTATCTCATCAGGTGCACTCAGACAGGCTTTATTACTGGCTGTTATCCTAAACTATGTACATTAAGATTTTTATTCTCTTCTTTTCTGAAAGCAGACAAGTTGCCATTATTTAACTGTCCACATGGGCCACTGCAGAGATTGGTCAAATAGTTCTCCTCATTACCAATTTGTAAAAGGGTCAAGTACAAAGGTGAGTTATTTCCTACAGTTTAATAAATACTTACTCTATTTTTTCAAATCCTTGCTATTTTCAGCCAGAGCTGGGTGTTCAGTCAGTTTCAGTCAGCTGCTTACACATTGTTAAAGTGTGAGTTAGCTCAAAGGAAAAACTTAAAATGCAACTTCTAACAATTAGGCTGGCACTTGCTGTGTGATATTTTCTGTTTATAGAACAAAATTGGAACATAGATGTTTCATTTGACTTCCACCATGTACAGCAAGTATTAACACATTAACACCCTCATGGCTGCAGTCGTAAAGGGATCATTAAGTTCTGGTGGGTTATTTAGGGTCATTGTATGAAACTGCATGCTGAGTTTTGAATAATCCTGATTAAGGGCCTGTCCCACTTACTCGACCTTTACAGGCGATTGCCGGCACCCGTCATAGTTCGCCGAAATTTTCAACATGTTGAAAATTCAGCGGCGACCAGGAAGACGCTACGACTCCTTAGGGCCTGTCCCACTTGGTCGACCTAATCCGTGAGTTCTGGCGAGTTTGCCCTTGACTCATACTCGCAGCATGGTCGACACGAGGTCATAGGAGGTCTTCGTAACTCTCCTTCATGCTCGAGAGTGGTCTCCTTGTACTCGAGGCCTCAGCTAGGTCGCTGTGTTTTTTTCAATATGTTAAAAAATGCCCGCGAGTAAAAGAAGATTGCCATTGAAAAAATCAATACCTTTTTTACTCGTAGGTTTAGTCATAGTAGGTCGTAGTAGGTCGGCATGTTAGTCGTAGTTAATCGATGGTAGTCTAAGGTGGTCGAAGGTAGTCGTAGATAGTCTTCATCATAGTCGAAGGGAGGTCGAAGGAGATCGAAGGAGGTCGTCTTCACTCTCCACTATTCGGTGTCCAATTTTCCCGGTTAGTCGTAGCTAGTCATAGCTAGTCTTCAACATAGTCGAAGGAGGTGGAAGGAGGTCTTCTACATAGTCGAAGGAGGTCTTCAACATGTAATTTATTGAAACTCTTCTAAACTCACCAATTAGGTCGACCAAGTGGGACAGCCCCTTTTGGAGACCTCTCACGACCATAAGATACTTCTCACGACCATACAGGCTGTATGGTCGTGAGAGGTCTCCTATGGTCGTGCGAGGTCACCCGCGACATGTTGCCAGGGGTCGCCTGTGTGGTCGTGAGAGGTTTCCTATGGTTGTGAGAGGTCTCCAAAGAGTCATTGCATCTTTCTGGTCACCGCTGAATTTTCAACGTGTTGAAAATTTTGGCGACCTATGACGGGTGCCAGCAGTCACTTGTAAAGGTTGCGTAAGTGGGACAGGCCCTTAAGGAATGCTCATCAGGAAAACCATAACCTGTTCATCGTGATTCACCGTGAAAGAATATTGAGCTGACTATGCCTTCCAAAAAGCAAAGGTTAAAACTGTTCCAGGCCATCTTCTAGTAATGAACCCATGGCTATTCTTCTTGTACGGACTTGGACAACAAGTCCTTATTTAACAAAGGAGGACTACAGCTGAACACAATCTGGTCCTCTATTGATCTTCATGCATCCACATTAAATAGGAGCCATTAGATAGTTATGATTGTCTCTGTCTTGCTATTCCCCTCTCTAGCCTAAAGGCACTGAGGACAATTAATGAGCTTCCACTTTTGTTACTGCTGAGATCAGTACATTCAGCATAGATCAGGGACTGAATCTTTTATTTTATTTTTACATTGAATTGTTCAATACCACATTAGAAAAAGCATTACAGTTCCAAGGCTTTGTTTTATCTTTAAATAGATTGTAGAGGTTGCCTAATAAGATAAATGTTTCCCTTTTAATGTCACAGAATGAAAAATGGCAAACCTATATAATGATTGGATTATTTTCAATACAGATTTTTTTTAGTCATGAGGGAATGATAACTGTGGTCAATTTTATTTTCTTTGAAATTGTTGAAGTATACTTTTAGAATGCGTTTGTCGCTCTTGCTACAAGTTTCAACAATATTTTTTAAATGATATTTACAAATAGCCACCAGAGGAATTTCTACTCCAGTAGTGTTTTGTCCAACACCTATAAGAGATCTATCAACAAAATGGTATGCGGCTGCAGTATCCTGAGCACATAATTAGAGAAAATCAGCAATTACATAACCTTGTGTGACCCTTGTCAAATTTCAAACGTTTTCTTCAGCAATTAAAAAAACAAGAAGCAAAGCAGCAAAGAGCAAAAAATATATATTACAGAAAATCCAGAAAATATAAATGCTTCATCAAGGATGCAATGACTTTAGCAACAGGAATGAGATTATGTTTTAAAAATTATGAATAGTTAATGTGGAATTATTTACTGGGTAAAGACTTTATTTTACTTTGGTTTCACTTTAGAGATACAGGCCCTTCAATCCACCAAGTTCTGTACACCATCCTGTACACTAGCACTATCCTAACCACTTGGGACAATTTACAATTTTTACCAAAGCCAATTAATCTACAAACCTAACTGGTGGTTAAAACAAATAAAACATAGTTTTGAAGTTATTGAATTATTATGTTGTCCAATAAATTAAATAGCATAGAAAATCAATTATATGTTTCTAAAATGGTGAAAATACAATCAGGGTAGTGTGGGGCCTTATGTATGAGGGCACAGCCAACCCTCAGACATTGTCTTAAAGATAAATACTGTTTCAATAACAGAGAACTTCCAAATCATTCATCCATTCTCTAACCACCATATCGGGCTATTCTAGTGGTCACCCCCATTCCCATATTCCACATACTTAAGTTTATCTAAGCTGTCCATATTCTAACTCAGACCAAATCCTGTTTGCCAATCACCCCTTTGCTTCCTGATCTATGCTGGCTCCCTATCTGACCATTTCTAGAAATCTTTTTGAATTCTTCCATTTCTCTCGCTCATTTTGCTCTTCAAAATTAGAATGTTTCCAACCCGTTACTCTACCCTCCCTTGTAAAACTGATCACCACCATGAAACCTACTACCTGCCCCCTCGACACTGTCCCCTCTGCCCTCCTAAAGGATGTCATTACAACAGCCGGCCCCAGCATCCTCGCCATCTTCAACAGCTCTCTGGCCACTGGCACTGTACCTACCTGCTTCAAGCATGCGGTGGTCCAGTCACTCCTGAAAAAACCTAACCTCGACCCCACCTTGCCAAGCAACTACAGACCCATTTCTAAACTGCCTTTCCTCTCAAAAGCCATTGAAAAGGTAATTTAAATCAACTTATTCCTTACCTTCACCAAAACACTATCTTGGAAACGTTCCAATCAGGTTTCAGGGCCCACCACAGCACAGAGTCTGCCTTGTTGAAGGTACATAATGACCTACTGCTCACCGTTGACTCCAGCGACTGTGCAATCCTGCTCCTTCTTGATCTCAGCGCAGCATTTGATACTGTCGACCACACCATCCTAATTGACCATCTCCGGTACGGGGTTGGTATTGATGGCACTGCCTTGAGCCGGTTCATCTCCTACCTCAAAGGTAGGAGTTTCTCGACTAACATAGGCAACTCTTTCTCCTCCCCAGCTAATCTCTGCTGCGGGGTTCCACAAGGTTCCATCCTTGGCCCCATTCTCTTCTCCCTGTATATGCTCCCCTTAGGCCAAGTCATTGAAAGGCACGGCATTTCCTTCCATTGCTACGCAGACGATACACAACTCTATCTCCCCCTGAAGCCCCAAAACCAATCAAATCTGCTTAACCTTACCCGCTGCCTCGAGGATATAAAGTGTTGGATGGCCCAGAACTTCCTCCAACTAAACGAGAGTAAGTCTGAGGTCATCCTTCTCGGCCCCTCGGACTCAATCAAAATGATAGCAGGCAGGCTTGGAAGCCTTACCCCACTACTCAAACCTCATGTCAAAAACCTTGGCGTGATATTTGGCTCAGCACTGAAATTTGACAAACAAGTCAATGCCGTGGTAAAAGCTAGCTTCTTTCAGCCCCCGGGGCTCGCTGGCAACCTGGGAACTGCAGATCATCCTGGATGGTGATGGTGCCAACCCCTGGACTAAACCAAACCCTTGATCTTGTCCCGCCATCCTTTTTTCAAAATTTAGCTGCTTAAATTGGGAGTGCGTCTTCGACGCAGGTGCATCTCCATTGCTGGGAAATACGGTAGTTATAAAAGTAGAAGGTCATTGTAGAGCTGTGTGACAAACCCTTCTTGAAATAGTGCCAGATAAATCACCACAGATTAATTGCAACATGGCAGGCAATCTCATCAATTATTTACTTTCTGCTTTCTCATGCTCTCTGGTTTACCAATTAAACCATGTTTATAGTTCCTGTTAACTGTCCTGTGCTTCAGGGGTGGCATAATGGCAGAGCTGATAGAGCCAATGCTTCATCATGCTAGAGATCCAGACTTCATCTTAGCCCTGTATGCTGTCGTCGGGGAGTTTGCAAGTTTTCCTGTGACCACGTGAATTTATTTTGGGTACTCAGGTTTCCTCCTACATCCCAAAGACGTGAGTGTGGGTAGATGAATTGGCCATTGTAAATTGCCTCTAGTGTGTAGGCGAGTGGCAGTATCTGGAGGAGTTGATGGGAATGAGAGGAGGATGTGAAAAAAAGAGATTAATGCAGGATTAGATTAATTGAGTAGTTTAGTTTAGTTTTGGTTCAGAGATGCAGCACATAAACAGGCCCTTCGGCCCACCAAGTCCACACCGACCAGCGATCCCCGCACATTAACATTATCCTACAGGCATCCTAAATTGGGACAATTTACATTTATACCAAGCCAATTAACCTACAAACCTGTATGTCTTTGGAGTGTGGGAGGAAATGGAAGATCTTGAAGAAAACCCACGCAGTCACGGGGAGAACATACAAATTCCGTACAGACATCACCCGTAGTCGGGATCGAACCTGGGTCTCTGACGCTGCACCATCATGCCGAGTAGTTGATGGTCAATGAGTAATCTGTGGGCCAAAGAATCTGTTTCCATGCTGTATTGCTCGAAGAGTCTATGACACTTCACATTTCTTCTGAGCTATGTTCTTCCACCTCATCTTGTATCTACAATATAATGAAACAAAATCCTGGTGTATAATCTCCCAGCCTGATTCTCCCTTCCTTGTGTCTGAACTTAATGATATTCTTTATCTCCCACAATATTTCTTTCCTCCCACGATCAAACTGAACTCAACCGAACTGAGCCGGGGTTTTCTACATGTAGTGCAACAAAATACAAAAATGATTCAGTACAAATTCACATTTCCAGCAATTTGCAAGTGTCTGTCCAAAATTTAAACAAAGAGATTCCCAGAGCGTTCCATTTCTGTAAAACATTAATACTGCAGATGCTGGAAATATTTATTTACAAAAAATGAAAAAGTGATTAAAAAAAAGGTGCTGGTGATACTCATCAGGTGATATAATATCTGTGGAGAGAAATATAGTTAAAATTTCAAATCAATAAGCTTTTGTTAGAAGTTAAATATTAAAGCTGCTTCTCTCGACACAGATGCTGCCTAACCTGCTGAGTGTTTACAGCATTGCATTCACTTTGTGGGGCTTGTTGGTTTCTGAGTCTAGACTGCCATTATCTGAAGGGCTCTGCATTGATGGCAGCCTCTGCACTCCAGTCTCTGTTTTTCTATCTTTTTTTATTTTTAGTCTGTTTTAAAAGTATGTTTTGGAGGTTTCTTTAGTTTTTCTATATGGGGGAGGGGGGTACGGTGACTATTCTCGGAGTCGTGTCCTCGTCCCCCTCCTCGCGGCCTACCAACTGGATTGGTGAGGCCTTTCCTGCCGGGGACCGGCCACAGCTTCAGCACAGTACTGGATTCACCACGGAGCGGGCAATGCCTTATCTGGATCGCCGTTTGAAGCTCCAGAGTGTTGGGCCTGCTGCTTCAACATCACAGAGCTGTGGTTTGTAGAGCTCCCAGAGCGGGCGGCCCTGTTGAACATTGCGGAGTCCTGGGACCCTTTTCCGAGGGCCGCCAGGGGGAATCTCCGCCCAGTGCAGCCTGTGGACTTCGGGAGCCGTGGACTCCGGTAGGAAGTGGCCGATTCGGATGTCCAAGCCACTGAGGTTGTTCCGATGCTGGAGTTTCATCATCCCGGCGAGAGGGCCTGAACATTGAGCCGCCCGTAGCGGCGACAGTGAGGTGTTCGGGAGCCTCCCCAACCACGGGTGAACAACAGAGGACAATAGAGGAGGATGACTTCACAGTGGGAAACTTTGATTCCGCTGTGTGGAGATGTCTATGTTAAAGACTATCGTGTTCTGTGCTCTTTTTTATTCGTATGGCTGTATGGTGACCACATATTTCACTGTACCAATTGGTACATGTGACAAATATATGTCTCTTGTCTCTGCACTGACAGTGTGTGCTCAAAAGAAAGCAATTGTTAAAATTATAGCCCACAAATAATCTCTGGCTATTTGACCAACATTTAGCCAGGACAACTGGAAACATAATCGACGATGGTCTTAGATTTAGCTCTTAGGGCTAAGGGAATCAAGGATATGGGGAAAAAGCTGGAATGGGGTACTGATTTTGAAATGATCAGCCATGATCATATTGAATGGCGGTGCTGGCTCAAAGGGCCAAATGGCCTACTCCTGCACCTATTTTCTATGTTTCTATGAAATGTCTCCACCCACCACGACAGGCCACCACTGTAATGGGATAATATCAGGGAAGAGACTCCTAAGATTGCAGTTATTCCTCCTGGGCTCTCAATCAAGTCTCAGCATTCACTCACAAGGCTATGGATTATGTGCAGACAGAGGAGATCAATTGAACAGCATCATGTTCTGTGCAGGGAATTGTGGGACAAAATGCCCATTTCTGTGCTGTTCTTTTCTATTAAAAAAAAATCTATTTATCAAAATGGGGGCCAGCTGAGAGTGAGCATCTTACAATTAAATCCGAATGTAAGATGTAGCAGCTTCTGGGTCGGCTCCCATTTTTTAAGTGGACAAATATGGCCACAAAATTGTCCGTCAACAGAAGACAGCAGAAGATTTAAGAATAAGGGGTAAGCCATTTAGAACGGAGACGAGGAAACACTTTTTCTCACAGAGAGTGGTGAGTCTATGGAATTCTCTGCTTCAGAGGGCGGTGGAGGCAGGTTCTCTGGATGCTTTCAAGAGAGAGCTAGATAGGGCTCTTAAAAATAGCAGAGTCAGGGGATATGGGGAGAAGGCAGGAACGGGGTACTGATTGGGGATGATCAGCCATGATCACATTGAATGGCGGTGCTGGCTCGAAGTGCCAAAATGGCCTACTCCTGCATCTATTGCCTATTGTCTATTGTTTATTGTCTAAGGCTAGCTATCTACCGAACACCTATCTGGAACAGTGATTTCTGGCCTCTAGATAGGAAAGCCACAGGTTGATCCACGCTAAGGTCCAATTTTACTTTTTGGGGCCTGAACCCATGGGATGGGTTTACAGGAGTTGCAGTTAAATGTTTCTGGGCCAAGTAATGTAAAACTTTGCATTTACATGACATGTTTAAATAGGACACAAGTTCTAAGCTGCTTCAGGAGATGTAATGGGACCAAATAAAAAGCTGCAACCAAGAAGCAGATAAAAGCAGGTACCAAAGGTTTGACCAAACCAGCGAGATTAAAGAGGATCCCAAATTAGAGGCAGAGGATTTATAAGTGAAGTCCTCATCATAGCATCAAAAGTCTACTGACATCATATAAGATGTGTAGAAAAGAACTGCTGATGCTGATTTATACTGAAGATAGACACAAAGTGCTGGAAAAACTCAATAGGACAGGCAGCATCTTCGGAAAAAAAAGAAAATGGCCAATGTTTCGGGTTGGGACCCTTCTGCAGATTTTTTCAACATAGATTAGTTCCAACTCCCCATTATTGTTGAACTGATTTAAATTCTGTAATTCTTATGCCTGATGTGAATGCTTTACTTTGAATTTGTAAACTGTTATACTGTACTTGTATACTGTAGAACGAAAGAATGAGATTTGCATACTCATTTTCTGATTCAATCTATCTAAATTGACAATCATACCTCAAATCCAAGTAGATAAAGTCCAGTCTCAGACATCCAGTGAATCTTGAAACTATATTTTGCTCTGTTAATTCCCTGACAGTGATCATGTTCCTGAAAGGACAGGTGAGGGGGCAAGGTTGGAGTTAGGGCAGCAACATTTGAGTGAGATGACTGCTTGTATATTTTTTCTTCATTCATTCCATGTGACAGTTCTGGATGCAAACCATCAAAATGCATTTTCTGTTTACAGATGCAATATTTTTTTTGTGTGTTTCTGCATAAACAATTTCAAATGTCCAACATTAGTTTTGTTTAGTTTAGAGATACAGAGTGGAAACAGGCCCTTCGGCCCACCGGCTCCGTGCCGACCAGTGATCCCGCTATCGTGGATCAACACTATCCTACACCCACTAGGGACAATGTACATTTATACCAAGTCAATTAACCCACAAACCTGTACGTCTTTGGAGTGTGGGAGGAAACCGAAGGTCTCGGATAAAACCCACACAGGTCACAGGGAGAACGTACAAACTCGGTACAGATAGCACCCATAGTCGGGATCGAACCCAGGTCTCTGGCGCTGCAAGCGCTGTAAGGGAGCAACTCCACTGCTGCGCCACCTTTTTCATGTCAAGTCTCAAAATGCCCACAGACTGAAAGCAGCGTTGTCAAAGCCATCAGTTACCAGGCCGCTGGGTTTAAGCAAATGCTGCCAGATTTAATATACTTTTTTAATATTAAATGCTAATGTCACCATGAGGAAAGCAAGTTCGCCTGGGGACAAAGAATGCAATAAAAAGCAGTTTTCTTCCAGGGCTGGATCTCATGCTGGCTTGCTCTAATATCTGTACAAGAAGAAGTTACAGTGGCTGCTTGGTTGAAAGTCTGCCAGAAGGGCTTGTAGCAAAGTTGTTATACCTCCTGCTTTCCCTATTTTGAACATTTTGTTGCACTCTAAAGGTTATGGGATAGATTTTTACTTCTCTATATTTAAATGTTTTATTCTATGAAAACCTATGTGCATCTGTTTGTCCTGAAATCATTCCAGGTATGAAATAATCTTAAGTTGGGGGGTTTTGGTCATTAAAGACCCTTTTTTAGACACAAAGTATTCTGTTTTTATCTGTTAATTTTGATATAGTAATCTCTCGTAGAATGAAAGGACAGGAAAAATAATATATAACAAAGTATTCATTTTATACCTTCTGTTTTCCTTGTCTATTTTAAACAATTTTTAAAACTCAAAATAGATTGGATAGATTTTAGTACACCAGCACTGTGCAAATATCCAGATACATTAACTCAAGCTAGATTACATTACTGATGTGCTGGAGGTGAATTTACCTGAACACTCGTACCCAAGGGGAAACTGTGATGACTTCAGTTGGTTTCCTTGCAATTTGGGCAATCAGGCTTCTTATCCATTTCCTGACCAGTGACATTCAAGCAAATATAAATAGAAAGGAATGCATTAATGTAGCACCTTTCATATCCCTGCACCATCCATGAAGCTGATTGAGGTACAAGCATTACTGCATTTGAGAACTGCCGGATCAAATTATACTCGTATAATTGCACCTATAAATATCTGTGCAACAGAGAATATTAATTAAAGGATGACTAAAGGTCAAACACGGGGATGACTAAAATAAAGAAAAACTGTAATAAATAAAACCAGAAAATGCTGGAAATAGTCAACAGGTCAGACTGCAAAGAAAAACAGAATTAATGTATCAGACTGAAGATTTGTTGGAACTGGGAAAGTGATTTAAAAAATTGCCATTAAGTTGCAGCGAGGTTTGGAGAGTGATAGACAGGACAAAGACGATATCGGTGATAGGCTGAGGCCAGAGTTGATGTGGGGCTGAGCTGCTAATGAGGCAATTGGCATAAAGGAGAGTCTGTGTTTCCAGCATGTTCT
Source organism: Malacoraja senta (assembly GCA_038087875.1). Lineage (NCBI taxonomy): Eukaryota > Metazoa > Chordata > Chondrichthyes > Rajiformes > Rajidae > Malacoraja > Malacoraja senta. The sequence continues at coordinate 342,076,993 of CM075977.1, read as the reverse complement.
GCTCTTGATTAAATATCCAGCATTCACAGTTTTTTTTTAAATTTTCATTTACTGGGGATAACTGTCTTGATATTCTTTCATGTTCTAAAATGTCAACCAAAATACAACCCTAATTCAGTGCAGATCTCCCTTGAATGCTGCATAAAACTATAAACCAAAATTCCCTCTTCTCCAGGCAGCGTAAAAATTCCCATGCCATGACTGGAAGTTCTCCAGATATTCTGGCAGTGTGAATGGTTACCTGTTCCATTGCTATTTGTGAGTTGTCTGCTGCTTTCCATCGCATGAAAAATGTTTGATTCTTGAGGTTAACTGTGAAGGTATTTCTCCCTATCCTGTTCTTATTTGCCTCTAATCACTTCTGTTTTTATTTTAATTTCTGTCTGCTTTACCTCTCACTGTTGGTTTTCCCTACTGTTTCTTTCCTCTTGATGTTGCTTAGAAATGTTACAACTTGTCTACTTGGGATGGGAGATTGCAACCTTCACGTGGTCCGCCCTGTTTCGATGAATGCAATTAACCTGGCTTGCACAATCAAATAAGATCAAATAAGATAAAGTTGTCCTACAACTTTAGGCTGTGCACGCCATACGCAGGAAGAAGAACTTGTCTACTCCTTCTTGTTCAGATCTTCTTTCTTTCCATTTGAGTTTTAAACACCTTGATTTTTTTTTCACTTTAGTTTAGTTTAGTTTAGAGATACAGTGCGGAAACTGGCCCTTCGGCCCACAGAGTCCACGCTGACCAGCAATCCCCACACATTAACACTTCCTTACACACACGAGGGAATATTTTATATTTTATACCAAGCCAATTAACCTAAAAACCTGTATGTCTTTAGAGCACATCCGTGCTAATATTTTTGCTATCTACACAGTTCCCATTACGACGATATCCTTCTTTGCCTTGCCTATTTAAGTGTCCATTTAAATGCCCCTTATTGTTCTTTTTATGAATTACCATGGTAAAATAATGGAAAGCTGTTTGATATCAATTACTTAGAACAGTGTCCTACCTGTCTCTTGGCCGAACATGTCTTCAACTGACAATTTTTAAAATAAAAAAATAAAAATTGATAATAATGCTCAGCAGGTGAAGAAGTATCTATGGTAGATGAAACAAGGTTAACATTTCAGGCAGAAAGCCCTTTCAGAATTTCCAGCATCAGCAGTTTCATCTTGATTTTCAATAATTGATGATTTAAAAAAATCTAGTGAGACCTTGAATGGAGTACGTGCAATTTCACAACATTCACATCATTTTAAACAGGCTCAATAAGCGAGTTCGGTATACCGACTGTGTATGCCCAGGTCATAGGTAATTCGCGATAAACATTTTCTGCAGCTCAGCTGCTGCGTGTATACAGGCCTGTGTTTCATCCGTAGTCAGGATTGAACCCGGGTCTCCTGCGCTGCAAGCGCTGTTAAATTGCTACTGGACCGTCCCTGTCCCCGCTCGAGTGTCCCATCCGTGTCCAGGGGCAGACAGAGATGTCCGGGATGACCCTGGACGGACGGGACACCGGCCCCGAGCAGTGGTGGCCCAGGCTTACAGCCAGCGCAGAGAAGAAGCGCTAACTCCAGCTCACCTCTGCCTGTCCCGCCGGGTTAACCGACAGCCCTGGACTGAAGGGACACTGGCCTGGAGCAGTGGCGGCCCCAGGCTTACAGCCAGCGCGGACCGTCAGTCCAGGGCTGTCAGTTAACCTGGCAGGACAGGCAGAGTTGTGCTGGAGTTAACGCTTCTTCTCCACGCTGGCTGTAAGCCTGGGGCCGCCACTGCTCCGGGCCGGTGTCCCGTCAGTCCAGGTTCACCCAGGACATTTCCAGGCTCCCCCAGACAGGGACACTCGGGAGGGGACGGGGATGGTCCAGTAGCAATTTTTTTCTTCTTTTTTTTGGGGAATAAATATTTATTTTTATTTCTGATTTCCCAGCATCCACAGTATTTTTTTTTTTTTTTTTTTTTTTTAATATTTTAGTTAGAAGCATATACATATAATAGCAAAACACGATTTGCTTACCAATTACATATATACAATGCTTCTATTTTTTTTATTTTTTTTATTTGAAAGATAGAGCTGTAGAGAGAAAAAGAAATAAGAGAAAAAAAAGAAACTTTAAAGTAAAAGAGAGGGGAGGGAAAAAACAAAGGAAATTACCAATAACACAATTTGGGAGATAGATCCGTAGATTATAAGGTGTAATTATTCATCCAGTCCTGGACTCAAGTTTCAGTCCAGCTTCCGTGTTGAACCAATTTACTTTTTTAGAAAATCAATAAATGGAGACCATATTCTAGCAAATAGTTCCGAGTTGTCAATGAAGACAAGTAATTTTTTCCAAGTGTAAGGTCTCAGACATTTCCGTAATCCACATTTTAATTGTGGGGGTTGTTGGAGTTTTCCAAAATTTTAGTATTAATTTTTTCCCAATTATTATACTATAACCAAGAAAATGTATTTGATTTATTGTAAGTTTTATACTTTGTTCTGATATTCCTAATATTATTAGTTTTGGATCAGGATCCAATTGAATATTAACAACTTCAGAAATAATTTAAAAAATATCCATCCAAAATGTTTTAATTTTTATGCAGTTTACAAAGGTATGAGTTAGATTAGCTTCTTAGCATTGACATTTATCACAGATAGGAGAGATATTTGGAAAAACTATGTTTAATTTTGTTTTAGAGCAATGCAATCTATGTAGCACTTTGAATTGTATTAAAGAGTGTCTGGCATTTAACGAGCATTGTAAATATGTTGTAAACTTTCATCCCATATATCTTTCGTTATGGGTTGAGCCAATTCATTTCCCATGCTTGTCTGTGTAATTCCGTCGACGGGACCTCAATATCTAAAAGGATATTATAGATGTAGGATATTAATTTATCTGTATTAGGATGTTTATTCAAACATTCATCAAGGATTTCTGGATCCCTAATTCTATATTCTTGTGTGTGTGATTTTACATAATCTCTAAGTTGCAAATATCTAAAAAAATTATTTGTGTGTAGTCCATAATTCTGTTGTAGCTCCTGAAATGAAAGAAAGATACCCTTTCGGTAAAGGTGTCCCACCTTTTTAATTCCATGGGTTTTCCATTGTGCAAAACCTTTATCTAACGGAAGGTTTAAATGAAGGGTTATTTACAATAGGGAGGTGATAAATTATCCAATTTTAAAGTCTTTTTTAATTGTTTCCAAGTTCGTATACCACTATATATTATCGGATTTCCATTATAAGTTTTTTTATTCAATTTTGTAGGGGTTAACAAAATCGAGCCACTTTCAAAAGGTAAACAATCTTCCTTTTCCATCTTTAACCAATCTGGTTGTTGATCCATATCCTCCAACCAGAAGGTCATGTTTTTAATATTAACTGCTCAGAAATAAAATTAAAAAATTTGGTAAGACATCTTGAATTTACACAAATGTTTTAACTTATTCTGTGGTTCTTGTAGTCCCAAATAAAGCTTGTAACAATAGAATCAAGTTTTTTAAAACATTTTTTTGGAAGATATATCGGAATTGATTGAAATAAGTACAGTAGTTGTGGAAGGAATATCATTTTTATGGCATTAATTCTACCAAGCATTGAAATGGGGAGTGTTTTCCAATACTGAATATTCTTATGTAGTTTATTAAGTAAAGGAGGAAAATTTAATTTAAATTAAGAAGTATATTTCTTAGTCACATAAATTCCAAGATATTTACATTTTTCATAGACTATTTTAAAAGGAGATTGTTGCAATATATGTGGGTTTAGTTCCATTATTGGCTTAATTTCACTTTTATTCCAATTAATTCTATTTCCTGAGAATGAACCAAATTGCGTTATAAGATTTAATAAATTTCGGATACTAGTTTCTGAATTTGTGATGTATAATAATACATCATCTGCATATAATTTTTTTTTATTAACTGTATCTTTGGTATTGTAGCCATAAATTTCTGGGTGGGCTCTGACACTTTCTGCACGTGGTTCAATAGCTAGGGCAAATAATAACAGATAATGGGCATCCTTGTCTACAACCTCTAGATAGATTGAATTTGGATGATAACATTTGATTTGTCAATATTCTAGCTGTTGGATTAGTATATAGGAGTTTAACCCATGTGCAAAACTTCCCTCACCCAGTTGAAAATTTTCTATCACAGAAAAAAGATAGGGCCATTCCACCTGATCAAATGCTTTTTCAGCATCTAACGAGAAGACTGCTGTCTACATTAGCTATTTTCTTTGAGTATATAATATTAAATAATCTTCTCAAATTATAAAATGAATAAAGTTTTGGGATAAAACGTGTTTGATCGGGGTGTATTAATTTATGAATCACTGATCTATGGGATGAAATTTTAGTTAATATCTTCTAAATATATTATTTTTTTAAATAAAATTCAGAATTTAAACCATCGGGCCTGCGGCCTTTCCGTTTTTCAAAGATCTAATGGACTCTTTAATATCTTTTACTGATATTTCAGCTCCTAATAATTCTCTCTCTCAGGTGTAAACCTGAGAGATTACATTTCTGTAAGAATGTTTCCACTCTCACAGAACAGTCTGTTGTTTTGGCTGAATCAAGTCTCTGATAATATTGTAAAAATCTGTCATTGATATCCTTGGGCAATGTTAGTGTTTCTCCCGTATCTGATCTAATTTCATGAATTGTTATTTCCTCATCTAGTTTACGAAGCTGACGGGCTAACAGTTTTTGTGGTTTATCACCAAATTCAAATTGTAGTTGTTTAGTATGTTGATAAAGTTTTAAAATTTGATCTGAGTATATGTGATTTAACTTATATTTAAGTGCAGCGATTTTGTTGTGTTTTATCATAGAAGGAGCGGTCGCATTCTCTGTATCTAAATGCCTTATTTCCATTTCTAGTTCATGTTGTTTAGCTCGATTCTTTTTATTATGAAAGGCTTGAGAGCAGATAAGCGGTCCTCGTACAAATACTTTAAATGTTTCCCAGATAAGGGAGACAGATGTTTCTGGGAGGTCATTCGTCTGGAAAAACATATTAATCTGTGTTATAAGATATTTGTAGCATGCTTTATCATTTAAAATCTGAGGGTTAAGTCTCCAGTGTGTCTGCTTCTCGGTCATTCCATTTAGTTTAACCATGAATGTTAGAGGTGCATGATCCGAGATTATAATATTATGATATTTCGAGTCATAAGTATATGGGATAATTTTAGAGTCCACTAAAAAATAGTCGATTCTTGAATAAGTTTTATGTACTGGTGAATAAAATGAGTATTCTCGTCTAGTAGGATTTTCTATTCTCCAGACGTCTTTGATATTGGCAGTATTAATGTATGAGTTTAAAAATTCACTTGCCTTGAATTTTATTTTCCATTGCTTGATGATCTATCTAAATAAGGGTCTAATGTGCAGTTTAAGTCTCCACCAATTATCAAATTGTATTGTGTAAGTTCCGGAATACTATTAAATGTTTTCTTGAAAAACAATGGGCTGTCAAAATTTGGACCATAAACGTTGAGGAAAATCACTTTTTTTGAATATAATTCACCCACCAGTATAATATATCTACCATCAATATCCGCAATAGCTGATACATTTTTAAAAGGTATACCCTTACGGATTAAAATTGCAACCCCTCTAGACTTATGAGAGAATGAGGAATGATACGTTTTGGCAATCCAATTTGCTTTCAATCTATGTTGTGCTTCATTTTTAAGATGAGTTTCTTGAAGGAACATCATATCAGCTTTAAGTGATTTTAAGTGTGCTAATACTTTACCTCTCGATTGGTTCATTAATACCCTTGACATTCCAACTACAAAATGTAATTCCTTCACCCCCAATTTTCATATTAGCATCTTGCATCTTATGGATAGAGTGGTCTATAAAAAAGCAAATGGTTCAACACACTAAACCTGATATTCCACCCGAACACAGGATAGATGAATTTTAACTTTAATAGGTCTTCATCCCGAACATATCTCCTTAAAAAAATCTTATGATTAAATTTAATATTTAAGTTATAATTAAAGATAAAGTGGATAGATAGATGGTTAAAAGGGTGCAAAGAAAGTAGAAAAACTATGACTACAATAAGTGTAGTTAGTGATAGCCACACTAGCGTGGCTAAACCTCTAAAGACTTCCGTAGCCTTGTAAAAAACAATAATACTAGTTCCGTGTTTAAAAGAAAGAAGAAAATCTCAATAAAAACAACATAAAATGGAGGGAAGAAAAAAGAAAAAATTAGGTCCAAAGGATTTGTAATCCAGTAGTAGGGAATTTTTATTCTCTTAAAAAATATTAGTCAAATATTAGTCAAGTATTAAAAAATAAAATACCTGAATCAGGCATTAATCAGTAGCAATTTAACAGCGCTTGCAGCGCCGGAGACCCGGGTTCGATCCTGACTACAGATGAAATGCAGGTCCGTATACACGCAGCAGTTCAGCTGCTGAGAAGGTCTCTCCACTGGTCCAGTCTCACCCCATGTCTCCCACTCGCATCTGCCCCCTCTCTCTGGCTGTTACACCCCGCTCCGCTCTCCTGCTACCTGGCACCCTCGTTCCTCAGATTAAATATATTTTTACAGATAAATTATGAATAAAGATAAGAATTTATACACAGTTTATACAGCCAGTGCTTTGTTCGCTTTTTCTTTATCGCGAACAACATTTGACAAATCCCATGATTCCTTGCATTTTTCCGAATAGCGAACTCGCTTATTTAAACTTAAAATGCATCTGAATGTTCAAAGCATTCCCCAGCATCTCATTCATCATAATTTGATACCAACAAGGGCGGCCACAGTGGCGCAGCGGTTGAGTTGCTGCCTTACAGCGCTTGCTGCGTTGGAGACCCGGGTTTGATCCTGACTACGGTTCCTGTCTGTATGGAGTTTGTATGTTCGAACTGTGATCACGTGAGTTTTCTCCAAGATCTTCGGTTTCTTCCAACACCCAAAAGACAGGTATGTAGGTTAATTGGCTTGGTGTATGTGTAAATTGTCTCTAGTGTGTGTAAGATAGTGTTAATGTGCGGGGATCGCTGGTCGGTGTGGACTCAGTGGGCGGAAGGGCCTGTTTCCGCGTTGTATCTCTAAAACTAAAAGCTAAATCTGGAATTATAGTGCAACTTGTATTTTCAATTTGGTGGGAATTTTCTCGGGAATGCTAGCGATTTGTTGACTTTACTTTGCGCACAATTTCCAGGTAACTCATGTAGATGAGGATCCTATATATCATTTGTCGAAAGTTACAGCAGCCAATTTGACAAATGGCTGAAAAAGTTTCAATTGTGTGCATCTAAAATTTCACAGCCAGGTCAATTACACTGAAGAGAAAGAATTTACCAGTTTCTATTAACAACTGCTGTTTACCATAAAAAATGAATTGCTTACAATAGCCTAAATCCATAATTTTGTTTGTGCTTGAAAAAAGATATGCAAGTGCAGGAAACACACGCACATTCTGTGTGTCCTGCACATGACAAAAAGTTCAGAAGGTCTAAACTAGTGTACAAGACTATGACATATGATCCGAATTAGGCCATTTGGCTCTTTGAGTCTACTTCACCATTTCATCATGCCTGATCTATTTTTCCCTCTCAACCCCATTCTCCTATCTTCTTTCCGTAACCTTTAATGCCCTTATTAATTAAGAGCCAATCAATCTCCGATTTAAAAATACCAAATGTCTTGGCCTCCACAGCCATCAGTGGCAATGAATTCATTGGCAACAGATTAATCACCCTAGTTTATAATTGGCGAGGCATCGTGGCAAAACTGGTAATGGCTCACAGCGCCAGATACGCAGATTTGATCCTGACCTCAGGTGCTGTCTGTGTCGAGTTTGCATGTTCTCCCTTTGACCACCTGAGATTCCTCTGGGTGGTCCATTTTACTCCCACATGCCAAAGATGTGCAGGTTAATTTTGGCCTAGGTAAATTGCCTCTTGTGGGAAAGGAGAGGATGAGTAAGTGGGATTCCATGGAACTAATGATCGATGGTTGTTGTGGACCTGCTGGGCCAAAGGGCCTGTATCACTAAATTAAACCGGACTTCAGAGGAGTGCAATGATAGGGCTAAACTTTGCAGGGAGTCACCGACATTACAATAAGAATATTCAGATCTGGTGCAAGAAATACACCATTGGGCGGGCAGTCCCTCACTGGGAGACCAAGTCTGGAATTCAGGAGGCAAAAGGAAGGGAGGTTTTAATTTTTTTTTAACTTTCTTGGCTTCAGTTTAATAATTTTACTTATTTATAAACATCTTTGTTGTTTTAATTAATTTTCTTTCCTTTCCTTTATTTTATTTTAATTTAATGTTTTTAATTAGTTTTGCGATGACCCTGAATGTCAGCCTTGACAGAAGACAATGCTCTGATCTAAGCTTGTGTTATATTGCAGCCAGTAGTTAGAAGTCTGAGGGGAGGCGACAGCGCCTCACTGCCTGAGGCCTAGTTAACACCCTAACCTCGCAACCCGACTCCAGGGTGAAGGGGCCCTAAGATCACCTTCTTGTCAGTCCATGTGAGTGGAGACATGAGAGATGGTGGATGGTGATCCAGATCAAACATGATTCGGGACAAGGGCAGTGGTTACCTATTCTTGATGGTAAAAATAGTAAGATTAAATGAGAACTTACCTGTGTGAAGTTTGATCTTTATTTTATGAGGAGTTACGATGAGGGATTACGTGAATAGAAGGCCGTCAGCCCGCATGCGCGTCAATCTTCAAAGCAGCGGTGTGAAATAGTAAGATTAAACGAGAACATACCAGTTTGAAGTTTGATCTTTATTTTATGAGGAGTTACGTTGGTGATTACGTGAAGAAGACCCGTCAGGGCGCATGCGCGTCAATCTTCAAAGCAGCGGTATGAAATCACAGATAACACAATATTTGAAGTAACATATTAAGATGAGCAACATGAGAACTACCATATGACCTTTTTTATGAGGGAGGGTTGGGCTTGGCGGGCACGTAATCACCAACGTAACTCCTCATAAAATAATGATCAAACTTCAAACTGGTAAGATCTCGTTTAATCTTACTATTTTACTTCGGAGTCACTTTAGTGATTCCGTGAAGAGTTCAAAGCTCTATGATTTTATGCCGCAGATCCAAATCCCGGCTTCTCACTGTATTGATTGACTTTCGATGGGAAACAATCAATAATGCGTTAAGCATGAAATTTTAATATCATGCAATAACAATTGATTTGAATAATCAAAACAAACAGTAACCTTTCTATCCCAGGGGAACCTAAACAGGACTTAATCCTGAATTTGCAAACAGCCTCTCGCCGATCGGCAATCAGCCAATAGTAAATAAATTTAAACCAATTAATTTGACCACCCGGCATATGTAAGAATATGGCCGATGTGAACATCCATCGCCCTAGCTGATGATGTTGCTGCTGCACTAGTGGAAAAGGATATATACACTTCAGTGTTAATACCTGCCTGAGTCAACATTTGCTTTAAACCACCTTGAGATAGTCTGCAGACATTCTCCTGTGTGGCTACATGTAACTAATAAACAATGCTGTTTCCACATTTCTTAAGGTCTTTATAGCTTCAATATAATGAAAATAAATGTGCCATTACACATAAACATGGATCAGTAGGTTATGCTGAAACACAATTTTAACAAACCTGTGACACCTGGCCTGCTCTGTTTGAGCAGGGTACAAATATATAACATAACATTCTCTTCAGCAACTTCCATCCTGTCTTAGCAGAAGCTTTTGCAAATCTGCACTTGCTATGCTGAACCAATGCCATGAGCATAACCACTTTCATGATTAGTTTGGCAAATTCAGAGAAATGACAGGAAGCTACTGTCGAAGCATCTTGAGGACCACACTTATATCCCAGATCGCCATATACCTGGGTTTAGGAGGCTTAGAGTTGAAATTCCTTTCATCAATCCAGCTCTGATATGATGAAACCCAAAAGGATCTTTCCTGACCCCATCAAAACCATACGAGGACAATGCACTTAAAGCTGTATTAATGGTGCTATAACTGAGCCCTTCATCATCGTAGAATGTCAACAGGAACTCTAAAATATCTACAATACCTGCAGTACTATAGTCAATATTATTTTGTACACAACATTGCTCCCATTTTTTTAACATAAGTAATATACCCCTTTTGAGTACTCTTTCTCCAGGCTACAGTGAGCATGTCTACATTTCGCCCAGACAGTCCTTGCCCCAGGTACGGCATTCTTAAAACCTGCAAATTAACAAGTCAATACAGTCTCATAACGGATGGCTTTCCCATGTTAGTGGATGCTCCAGTCAATTCCTACGCTTGGGAACCACCAAAAAGAGGTTGGATCCCTAACTGTAACATTAAAGGGAACCATGTTTAATTCGGCCAATTAGGTATTACAAACACCCCCAATGCGGCATCCTGCCTGATTTCTTGCAGACTCCAATCTATTAGGCAAAATGGTAGGAAAATATATAAAACATACCACCCCAATATAAAATCAAAGTCTCAATTGCAACTGCCACCTGGTCTGGTTCCCATGAAACCTATTTAGGCTGCTGATGGTTGAACCTTGATGCAAAACAAATCGATATCTGGCATTCATATATAAGTACTATATTATTGAACCCCTCCTTGTTCAACATCCAATCTATGTTGTCATGGAACTTTCGTGACTTGGCGTCTGCTACTACGTAGAGTCTACCTGGTAGATAAATAGCTGAAAATATATTTTTCAATGCACCAGGCCCAAATTTGATTAGCCAATCTGTCACAAAATACCGACTTGATTCCACCGATGTGATTAATATATATGCCACTTGCGTAGTATTGTCAATCTGAAACTGAACATGCAGATTACATTTGTTAGAGCAATAAGCCTTGTCCATAAAAACCTCTTAATAGTTAATTGCCCATGTCTGCAGAAGCGATGCCTCTTGCTCAGTCCATCTGCCTCCACAGCTGAAACTCGTATCCATGACACCCCACCCGAGTGCACTGACATTCATCTACAAAATCATGGAAGGCTGGTCAAGCATTACCTTGCTATAACTCCTGGACACATGGTGAATCCACCATTGCAAATCAGAAATAGCCTTTACTGATAACTGCATAGGTCTATTATAATGACCCGAATGTATCCTTAATGCCTCAATTAGCTTGATACACCTGTCAATTAGCTCTACCCTTTTTCCCCTGGGCAGTCACTTAAGTAAATCAATTGTGACCCAAATAGTCAGGTGTTAATTTGGATTTCTCTGGATGAATAATGCCCAATCTTTGAAAATTGGATTTAACAACTATCACCTGTTACTTCAGCTGTTCTCTTGGATACCCCTGTAATCAAGATATCATCGAGGTAAGCCATGAGCACCTGACCATGGCCTCTCAGCATGCCTATTATAGGTTTAAACTATTTTGTTGCCATAGTTGAGCCATCCAGGTGAATTTCAAATATCCTTATCCTGCAAATAAACAGACATTGAGTAATGCGCATCTTTAAGCTCTATATTCGCCATATAGCATCCTCTTGACCCAGTTGCTTGGCAGTGACAATTCCATCTTACAATGTCTATACTACATCCCCCATCCTTTTTTGGCCTGGGAAAATATTAGACACAAATTGATGGGGTTGGTGAACCATCACCTTTATCACATAAGCTTGCAAGCGCAGTCTGAACATCCATCTGTTCTGTTAATGAAAACTGAATAGTTCTCCCAAGAACATGCTGAATGTGCAAATCACAATTTGGATTGAAATCCATTGGAAACTTTGAATAACACTCTGTATAAACAGAGCTAATGTAATTTTCTTCCATTCATCCCAGAAACAGATGTAATGTACCCCAGATTTAAGTTGTGTCACATTTGATATGTGCACCTGAGAACCAGGTCCACCTACCTCCTTGGTACCTGGTGGATGACGTTGTCCCCGGCTTCTTGGCGGGAAAGCCAATGTTTGACCATGTTCCCGCTTCGTTTGTAGGGGTACTTTCTTTTTTGGAAACTTGCCGACTGCCGGTGGCTTGATCAAGCCCACCATCTTTGCCTCGTCATCCATGTCCTTGACACTCTTGGCGAGGTCCTCTCCGAAGAGTAGGTTTGCCGGCTGTATGTTGCTAGGCTGGAAAAATACTGCAATCTTGGAATTAATGGTGGGTCGAATGACACTTTCCCTGAGACAATTTATCTCAAAAATGGGTGCTACAAAGCAACCCTAGTACCTCTTGCTGCGTCTCCGACACATGCCCTCCATCCACCGTTCTCGCGAACGCCGTGATTCCTGAGCCAAGTAATTTCAGGATACTCTGCAGCTTCATCTCCTGGGCACTGCATGCCCACGCCCATCTGGCTCCATATCACCCGGTTCACTGCTGGCACCTTCAGCAACTCGCAGTTACCCCGTCTCTTGGTGATTCCAGACTCTGACTGGACAGCGAATCGTACTGCCAGAGATGGGAACTCTGACAATGGCCGTCTTCGCTTTCCCAGTGGCATTCCATACTCTGACGGGACAGCTAATCGTGCTGCCAGAGAATGGACCTCTGACAACGGCCGTTCTTCGCTATTCAACAAAGACTCCGTCAGATTCGGGTCAATACTGAGCTGACCCTATCGTGGAGGCCAGCTCTTCTCCCAGTGGCACTCCATACTCTGACGGGACAGCGAATCGTGCTGACAGAGAATGGACCTCTGACAACGGCCGTTCTTCGCTAATTTGCAAGTCTCCGTCAGAGTCGGGGTCAGACCTTAGCTGACCCTCTGTACTCACCTCATGCATGAGGGTGCTTTAAGCAGCCCTCTACCAGGTGCTGCCGGCGTGGCCTTTCTGCAGCCTACCGCCCACACGACTCCTCCCTGGAGTGTGCATTTCTGGAGCAACCTCTGGATGAGGTGCTCCATTTGGGAGAACCGTTTAAAAATGTCTCCAGCCCCGTACAGGCTTGTTGTGGCCCGAATCAGTTGAATCCAAGGGCCTCTCAGACTTCCCCGTGTAGGGGTACGAGACAGCCGCTGACAGACCGTATTCCCGCAGCTCTCCTATGCTTTACCTGCGGCTGCCGTCCCCCTGCTCATCTTCACCATGGTGCTGCCTGTAATAAAAAACACAGAGCACCACAATAAAGGAACTTTTCACTCCAGCTAAGTTTCCCACTTAGTTGGAGCTTTAAACTATAAAAGTACTATAAAAGTACTTACCACAGGGTGAGCTCCGTCCTCCCCCTGCTCGTCTTCACCATGGTGCTGCCTGTAACTAAAACACAGAGCATGGCACCGCAGTATAGGAACGTTTTACTCCAGCTATGTAACCCACTTAGCTGGAGCTTTAAAACCCTTAAAATACTCTAAAAGTACTTACCACAGGAGGAGCTCCGTCCTCCCGCTGGTCCGTGCGCCAATGCGACCGACTTAAAATGATGCGCATGCGCCCTGATGGGTCTTCTTCACGGAATCACTAAAGTGACTCCGAAGTAAAATCATAGATAGTAGTAGTTGATCTGAACATAGTAAGATTAGAGAGGACTACGACCTACCAGATGACCTTTATGATATGAGGGAGGGAGCGGAGGGCACGTAATCCCTCATCGTAACTCCTCATAAAATAAATATCAAACTTCAAACTGGTAAGTTCTCGTTTAATCTTACTATTTTACTTCGGATTCACGTGAGTGACTACGTGAAGACTTTGAAGCGCTGTGATTTCATGCCAGAAACGAGTCCAAGCGTCACACACTGCACCAATTGACCATGGATGAGTGAGAATGATTTAAGCATTCAGACTTGACGAGATTGTTCAAATAATGCTGATGCTTTGATCATCAATGAACAATAATAGTGACCCCTCCCATCCTGGGGGGAAACTAACAGACAGAACTTAAAACGGAGCTGGCAAAAACTCCTGTAAAATCTCTGAAACGTCTTTTCATTGGCCCATCCTGCAGCCGCTAGGATGAGGTCGTAGGGGACGTTCATCGCCCTTGCTGCCGACGTTGATGCCGCCCTGGAGGAGTGAGATTTAAAAATGTCAGTGTCCACTCCTGCATTCGCCAGGACCTCTCTTAGCCATCTAGATATGGTTTGCACTGATACCTATTTGTACGGTTTTTTGTAGCTAATGAGTACAGATGAGTACAGATAACTCTGTGGCTCTAAGGTTCTTGGTGACCTTGATATATTGAAGAATGTGTGTTACCACACATAACCGTGGGTCCATGGGGTATGCTAAAAACAGTGATTTGAGTCCTGACACCCCCGGTCTGCTCTGTTTAAGTAAATCATAAATGTAAAAAGTAAGGTATTATTGACAGATGTGGCCATGTTGTCCAGTCGTAACTTGTGTAGTGTCTGGACACGTTGCGCTGAGACCAGCGCCATAAGCATGACCACCTTGAGGGTGAGTTTAGATAAAGGGAGGGACAAAGCTGGTGTCCACTGGCGAAGCAGTGTTAATACCATGCTTACATCCCATACCTCCGTGTACCTGGGTCTGGGTGGTATGTTATTAAAAATTCCCTTCATAAACCTCGTTATCAACGGGTGTGATCCTACAGAATGATGGCCCATACCCAGCACTAAATATGAGGATAATGCACTCCTGGCACTGTTGATGGCACTGTAGCTCAGTTTCAGATCAGTTTTAGATAGAAACTCCAATACATCTGTAATTTGTGCTGTTTCATACGTTATGCCTGTGGATAAACAGACCATCTCCCACTTCTTGACGTGAGTGGTACTGTTTTTTAGTATTGTTCCTCCAGGCCGCAGTTATCATATCCACTGTCCGCTCTGATAATCCGAGCCCCAGGTATGGTCTCCTCAGAATCTGCAAATCAATGAATTAATCCGGTCATGAAGTGGATGGCTGCTCCCCGTTACTGGGTGAACCTGCTTTTGGGGACAGCCATAAAAGGCTGTGTTAACATAGCCAGGACTAGTGGAAACCAAGACTGTGTAAGTCAGTCAGGTACTGTTAAAAAAACGCCTGTGACGTTGTCTGGCTTGATTTTTGCCAAACACCGACTGATGAGTCAAAAAAGGGGGAAAAGCACATACAAAAAAACTCCTCCCCAGTGTGGCGAGAATGCATCTACTGCCACCGCTCCTGGGTCTGGTTCCCATGATACATATTTGGGTAGCTGGTGATTTAGCCTGGCTGCGAAAAAATCAATATGCCATACCGAGCAACAATGTCTTGAAATACTTCATGACTCAACATCCATTCTGATTTGTCATTAAATTTCCGTGATCTGGTGTCCGCCACCATATTGTATCTACCTAGTAGGTAGATGGCTGAAACCCAAATGTACCGTAATATACCAGTGCCAAATAAGGTTAGCCAATTTGTCACCAGATATAGACTTGATTACACCCATGTGAATAACATATGCCACCGCTGTAGTGTTGTCCATTTGTAGTTGAACATGCACATGCTGTATATTACTGCAATAAGCCTTCAGCCGATAGAGTGCTCCCAACACCTCTAAGTAGTTAATACCATGTTGCTGAAGAATTAGTGACACTTGCACATTCCACCTACCACCGCAGTTAGAGGTGGTATTAGTAGCTCCCCAGCCGAGGGCACTTGCATCGGTTTGTAAAATAACCGACGGTGAATTGATTAAATTTTTCTGGAGCAATCACAAATATTCGTTACCTATCATTGTAATTCAGCAGTGGCCTCTGCTGGCAATTGCATTGGTCTACCATAGTGACCTGCACTTAGTTTGAGTGCCTGCTCCATGGCACATAGTAAATTTGATAGTGCCCGAATTGTACTGCTGGAAAAGGCAGCCACTAATTTACCAATCACACTAGCCACTTGTATAATCGTATGCTGCTGTTTAAAAATGAGATGGTTAAAATCTGATTGCTTGTCCCAGGGCAGACTCACTGACATGTTAGTTTAGTTAATGGTGAATTCCAGGTAATCAATTACCCTGGTAGGTATCAATTTGGACTTAACTGGATGGATGAGACACCCCAATCGTTCAAGTATGAGCTTGGTGGCTGAAACAGATGATTCAGCTAAATTCATAGTTTCCCTTATGACAAAAAATGTCATCCAATATGCCATGACAATATGATTCTGAGTTCAAAGTAGTCCCAAGACTGGTTTCAATAATTTTGTGAATAGTCTGGGCTGAAGTTAGTCCCTTAGGCAATGCATTAAACTGCCATAATTGTCCCATCTAGTTAGACTTCAAATATCTCCTGTGCTCCCTGTGAACGGGTACCGAGTAGTATGCATCTTTAAGGTTAATGCATGCCATATAACCTCCTTTAGAGACTAGTTGTATGGCAGTAACAAAGTTATTCATTTTAAAGTGTTTATACTGCACAAAAAGGTGTTAAGTTCAGTCAAGTCTAGGATGATATGGCATCCTCCAAATTGGTGAGGTTCATGAGGACCTCTCAATGACCTCTTTCTTATGTAAATTTTCAATTTCAATTTGTACCTCCAAACTTCCCTATTGTGAAAAAACATATGTGCGGTGGGTTGAATGTTGTAGGTGGTGGCGAATTGTGAAGGAATTCTATTTGGAAACCTTGTATACTGTGCAGTATAAACGGGTCTAGAGTGATCCAAATGCCATTATTGCAAGAAATATTGCAATCTTCCCCCAACTCGTGACTGAGCCATGTTTGATGTGTTCCGCAAGGAACTAGATTCACCTACCTCCGTTGTTACTGGTGGTAGGGTGCCGGTTTCCGCCCCCAAGATCTGGGAGGTAGTCCTGATGGCGGGTGCACTCCGCGCATGCTGGATATTGGCCGGTTTGGGCCTTGCTCTAAAAAAGGCCTCTGTGTCACCTGTTCGGGTCTTCCACCAGTACCGGTGTACCACTTGGTGTTGTAGGGAGCGTAGGGGTGTTGCCGCCGGTATGATGAGACTCTAGGCGTGGTGGGAACTTTCATTAGGTGAACTGTCTTTGCCTCATCATCTAGCTCCCGGACCTGTTTAGTCAGGTCTACCCCGAACAGATAGTTTGCCGGATGGACATTGCTGGCCTTGCACAGTGCAGCAAATTTGGGGTTTAATGCCAGCCGAATGGCATTCTTCCGCAGGCAGTTAATCTCAAAATGTGCATTGCACATGAGAGCCATGGCGTCCTGCTGCATGTCTGATAGAGTCTCCCCGTCCACTGACCTGGCAAAGGCTGTTATGCCTGAGGCGGGCAATTTTAAAATCTTTTGGAACCTTATCTCCGGGGCTCTGACGCCTGCTCCAATGTTGCCCCATATGGAGTGGGTTACGGCTGGCACATTTAGAGATGCACAATTGGCAGGAGCATGGTATTAATTTATTGTCTCCTCCATGGCCACATCTTGTAGCTGGTGGGATGCCAGGTAATTTATACTACTGGCTAGGTCTTCGTCGAGGGGTTCCCCAGATTGTGACAAGACGGCGAATTTTGATGCCATTACTGGCACATGTATCTCTTGCCCCCGAGTGTACTCACCAGCTGTGCCACCGAACTCCAAGTCAGCTTGATACTGACCTCCTGTGCTCCCCTCCCCAGAGAGGGAGATAATGTGCAGCCCTGTAGCAGGTGCCGCTGGCACGGTCCCCCATGGAGATCCGTGCTGATATTGCTCCCTCCTTCGGAGCATATCATTTTGGAGCCACCTCTCCAATAGGTGCTCCATGTGGGTGAGTCGTCCACTGACGCTCCCCAGTGTGGGAGGGGAATCCTCCTGGCCCGACTCATCTGAGTCCACGGGCCTGACAGACTTATGTGTGGCTTTCCGCCCAAGCGGAACTGCCATGGTGCAATCTCCCGGCACCAAGTCTGCTGTTGTTGGCTCCGCTGCCAGCGACCGCGAAGGTGATATGGACAGCCGCCCGCTAGCCGCACTCCCGCGGTCTTCAGTGGCCGGTTTTGCCGCAGATCTTCTCTTCACCTTCGACATCTTCGAATGGTTCCAACTCGGCTGTAGGTAAGAATTTTACAGAACCATGCAAAAAAAAAAAACGACCTCAGCGGAAGTTTAAACACTTACCTGAGGCTTTTAAACTTACCGCTGGAAAGGAGCAGCGCGCCTCCCAGTCAGTCGTTGCAGGCTGACGGCCTTCTATTCACGTAGTCACTCACGTGACTCCAAAGTAAAATGGCGACAAACGTGCCACATTTGGACAAGGACACCAGTGACCCTGACTCCCCAGAGCACCATGATCATACTTGACCAGCTCAGAGATTGTCACTTGCAACACATTAGAGAGGAGCTGCAGCGGCTTCTTTCCAGCTGAATCTCTCATTACCCGTGTAAGAGACTGCATGCGAAATAGGATGCTGCAGCAGGCGGGGTTGCATTCTAACTTACTGCAATTATCTCATGTGCAGCTTCCCACAGACCAGCTTATGAAATGAAGTGAAAGATGCACCAGAACATACAAGCAAAATCTTTGTCTGCAATAGATCCGAGAGTGAGAAGATGCCAGCATCAGCTTGTATCAGGGCTGCTGCAAGTGGTCTGCTCCGTAATCACCATGCACCACCCACCGTAAAGGGACCTCGGTTAACGGTTGCCGTGCTAGTTTGCACTGTACCATGGTGAGGACCACTGTTTACGCAGGCTTCCTGATCCACAATCCTCCCAAGCTCTGTTTTAATGTTGTACTGTTGAAGGGCTAAGTCTACTTATTGAACCTTAATGCCCTTTCTCTTATATATCAGCTTGTTAGGTTAAGCAGAAGCAAGACAAAAGGTGGTAGTAAGCTAGTGTTAGCCACTCAGTATGATTGAATGTTTAGAGAGTATTGTATATTTACTTGCCCCGTGACTTTGCTCCAAATGTGATGCTCACAAAAGGTCTTAGAGGCCTGCTGAGAGTGTTAGCAATGAAAATGCCACACTGACATGAGTGTGGATTGGTCCCATTTCCAGAACAGTGAGTACCTGGACCTTACTGACAGACTGTAAACATGTAATGAACAAGGTCAGAATAACGTTACCATAGTGAAAGCTTGTGAGTGTGATCACAGGCTAATATAACCATATATACCCATATAACAATTACAGCATGGAAACAGGCCATCTCGACCCTTCTAGTCCGTGCCGAACACGTATTCTCCCCTAGTCCCATATACCTGCGCTCAGACCATAACCCTCCATTCCTTTCCCGTCCATATAACTATCCAATTCATTTTTAAATGATAAAAATGAACCTGCCTCCACCACCTTCACTGGAAGCTCATTCCACACAGCCACCACTCTCTGAGTAAAGAAGTTCCCCCTCATGTTACCCCTAAACTTCTGTCCCTTAATTCTCAAGTCATGTCCCCTTGTTTGAATCTTCCCTACTCTCAGTGGGAAAAGCTTATCCACGTCAACTCTGTCTATCCCTCTCATCATTTTAAAGACCTCTATCAAGTCCCCCCTTATACTTCTGCGCTCCAAAGAATAAAGCCCTAACTTGTTCAACCTTTCTCTGTAACTTAGTTGCTGAAACCCAGGCAACATTTTAGTAAATCTCCTCTCTACTCTCTCTATTTTGTTGACATCCTTCCTATAATTATGCGACCAAAATTGTACACCATACTCCAGAATTGGCCTCACCAATGCCTTGTACAATTTTAACATTACATCCCAACTTCTATACTCAATGCTCTGATTTATAAAAGCCAGCACACCAAAAGCTTTCTTTACCACCCTATCTATATGAGATTTCACTTTCAGGGAACTGTGCACAGTTATTCCAAGACCCCTCTGCTCACCTGCATTCTTCAATCCCCTACCATCTACCATGTACGTCCTATTTTGATTTGTCCTGCCAAGATGTAGCACCTCACACTTATCAGCATTAAACTCCATCTGCCATCTTTCAGCCCACTCTTCCAACCGACATAAATCTCTCTGTAGACTTTGAAAATCTACTTCATTATCCACAACACCACCTATCTTAGTATCATCTGCATACATACTAATCCAATTTACCACACCATCATCCAGATCATTGATGTACATGACAAACAACAGTGGGCCCAACACAGATCCCTGTGGCACCCCACTAGTCACTGGCCTCCAACCTGACAAACAACCATCCACCATTACTCTCTGGCATCTCCCATTCAGCCACTGTTGAATCCATCTTGCTACTCCACCATTAATACCCAACCATTGAACCTTCTTAACCAACCTTCCGTGAGGAACCCTTGTCAAAGGCCTTACTGAAGTCCATATATACAACATCCACAGCTTTACCCTCATCAATTTCCCGAGTAACCTCTTCAAAAAATTCAAGAAGATTAGTCAAACATGACCTTCCAGGCACAAATCCATGTTGACTGTTCCTAATCAGACCCTGTTTATCCAGATGCTTATATATATTATCTCTAAGTATCCATTCCATTAATTTGCCCACCACTGACGTCAAACTAACAGGTCTATAATTGCTAGGTTTACTCTTAGACCCCTTTTTAAACAATGGAACAACATGCGCAGTATGCCAATCCTACAGCACTATTGCCGTTTCTAATGACATTTAATGGGATCATTTGGATAATGCAATCATGTTCCAAGGCAGATTTTCTTTTCTCACACAAACATTATGTTTTTCGCCATCATCACTTCAGGTTAATTTGCCTCAGTCATCAGCTCAGAATCACTTTTGTTTCTTAGCTTAAAATAACATATTCATGAAGTAGTCAGTTTTATTTCCTTCAGAATATTTTACGTAAATTGAAAAATAAAATGTGATTCTAATCAGGCCAGACTCATATTTGTTTTGTTTTTCATCTCTTTTACCCAAATTGCCCACTGCTGACTTATGATAAAGCATCTTTCCTATTGTTTGCTAAAGCCAAGTGGGTACGTCATGGCCTTGGGTGAAGTACAAAATGGGTAAAGGCTTCTCAGTAGCTCATTCCATAACTAAATCATCCAACGTTCAGTCATTAAACCACTCATGTGGACCATTGGACAACTGGATGCAATTTCATTTGGTTGTTATCCTATTTCCATCAACAATCTCACCTCCATATCTCTTAATGCTTGTGCCTTGCAGAATGCTATTGTTCTGAGATTTAAATTGATTAATTGTTAACATCAACTGATTATTGTGCAGCAGGGATATGCCATTCTTCTTTCAAATTCCCATTTTATTGACCTGGACTTTTCTACAGCCAGGTAATATTTCTACCTCTGAGAACTATTATTTTCTTTTAAAATCCTACAAATCACAATCAAATCATTGGTAAGTCTTTTACGTTCTAGGGAATACAAGCTTAGTTTAAGTAAACTCTCCTCATAATCTAACCTTTGGAAAACTAACCGCACCTGCTTCCTTTCAAATATCTACTTTAGGTTTCAACAGCCAGAGCAAAACAAAGTTACGTAGGCAAAGCGTAAATAGGTATTTGATTAAAATGAACCTAATTTTCTCTATTTTCACTTCCTGGTCCAAGACTTCATCCTAACTTATTTTAAACTTCCCCAATTCGTACACTATAAATAAATTGAAACATGAGGCCTTCGATAAGGTGCGTCAGGCTGCTGGGGAAGGTGAGAGTCCAAGGTATTAAAGCATACATGCATGGATACAAGCATGGATAACAGGTTGGCTGGATGGCAGAAGGCAGAGTTGCAATAAAAGGTGCTTTTTCAGGTTAGCTGCCAGTGACTAGTGGAGTTCCGCAGGGGTCGGTGCTGGGGCCGTTTTTCTTCACGTTGTATATTAATGATTTGGATTAGGGGATTGAAGGCTTTATGGCCAAGTTTGCAGATGATGCTAAAATAGGTGGAGGGGCAGGCAGTGTAGAGGAAGCAAGGACTCTGCAGAAGAACTTGGACAGGTTAGGTAAATGGGCAGAGAAGTGGCAGATGAAATTCAGTACAGTAAAGTGCGGAGTCATGAATTTTGGTAATAAGAATAAAGGCGTAGATTATTTTCTAAATGGAGAGAGAATCCAGAAATCGGAGATGCAAAGGGATTTGCAAGTTGAATTAGTAGTAAGGAAGGCAAATTCAATGCTAGCATTTATATCAAGAGGACTGTAATACAAAAACACAGATGCAATGCTGAGGCTCTACAAGGCGCTCGTCAGGCCACATTTGGAGTACTGTGAGCAAATCTGGGCCCCATATCTGGGGAAGGATGTGCTGGCTCATGAGAGGGTACAGAGGAGGTTTACGAGAATGATTCTAGGAATGAGTGGTTAGCATATGATGAGCGTTTGACAGCACTGGGCCTGTACACGCTGGAGGGAGGACCTCATTGAAACTTACAGAATAATGAAAGGCATAGATACAGTGGATGTGGAAAGGATGTTTCCACTGGTGGGAGAGTCTAGGACTAGAGGTCACAGCCTCAGAATTAAAGGCCACTATTTTAAAAAGGTGAGGAGTTCAATTCAGTTCAGTTCAGTTTTATTTGTCATATGTAGGTTAACACAGGGTCAACGGTACAATGAAAGGAACTTCTTTAGTCAGAGAGTAGTTAATCTGTGGAACTCAGAGTTGTGGAGGCCATCAGTGGATATTTTTAAAGCAGTGATAGACAAATTCTGGATTAGAACGGGTGTCAAGGGTTATGGGGAGAAGGCAGGAAAATGGGATTAGGAGGCAGAGATCAGTCATGATCGAATGGCAAAGTAGATTCGATGGGCCAAATGGCCTAACTCTACTCCTATAACTTGTGAACTTGTGAGTTAACTTTGTTTTTTCTTTAAAAATCTGTGAGCTCACTTAATCTATCGATATTCCTTTCTACTTTAATGTTCCCATCTATTCTACTATTTGCACTACTGAACTTTGTGTCAGAGGTAAATGTTGATATATGTCTCCCTCTTGGATTATCTGAATCACTAGTTAGCCTGGTGTAAAGTCATGGCCCCATAGGATTATTATAAGACACCACAAGATACTTCTTCCTAATTTGAGTGCACACCCACTAAGTGTTGCAGACGTCAACCTAACCAATCCCTTGACAAGGTCAGCAAATTGTTCTTACTTCCACGACATTTAATCTTTGCTTACAATATCCTGAACAACAGTTCATCAAATGGCCAACTAATCTACGGCAATATACATTCTCAATTTGCTTTTTGTTGGTATGGGGCACACCCTTTAAAATCAGGCCCGTGTTTTTTTGGGCAGGGGTGCGTGTTGCCCGTTTCAACAATCACTCCAAACCTGAGTTAAACAATCCTTGGAAAACTAATGGATGGAACATTAAGAGATATAAAGTTTTCCTGCCATTTTGATTCAGTGTGACTGGTGCTGCAGATATAGTACAAGTAATTAAACCAAACCTGTTCAATGTAACATAACAAAAAGAGCTTTTATACCAGAAATGTCTCTTAAACTCAATTTTCTTTGATTTATCTCTGTGAAGTGAAAAACATATCTACAATTGTTGCATTATTAATTGTTATAGACGGATAGTCTCATTGATAGATTGAATGGATAAAAATAAAAGTAACTCTATCTTGATGCAGCGTGGCAACAATTCTCAACAGTTTATTTTCATCGTGTTCCAGGAAATGTCCAGTTACTGTTTGTAATGTGAATTCCTGGATTTTCCCTTATTCGCTGAAGGGATGTGCATATCACAGGATTGGCCAGCATTTATGCCCTTGAAATAGATGGTTTGCTAAGCCATTTCAATGGGCTTGCTGTGGGACTGGAGTCACATATAGTTCAGAACATGGCAGTATTCATTTTCTGAAGGACATCAGTAAACCTGACAGGTATCCATTATATCATACAGTTTATTAGGTTACGTTTAGCTAAAGGTTACCAGTAAACTAGCTATTCTCCCTTTGAACATCACCTTTGATCTCTCATTTTCATATCTTACCCTTCCACATCTCTATGTCTCCCTCTCCCCTGACTCTCAGTCTGTAGAAGAGTCTCAACACAAAACGTCACCCATTCCTTCTCTACAGAGATGCTGCCTGTTCCGCTGAGTTACTCCACCATTTTGTGTCTATCATTGGTGTAAATCAGCATCTGCAGTTCCTGCCTTCACACTCTTCCCTTATTCCTATTTTATTGAATTACTTGAAATTAAACTCCCAAGCTGCTGGGACAGAATTTAAACTCATGTCATTTGATTAATATTCCTGATCTCTGAACACGTCCAGTAACAATCTGGATATCGTGTGATGTTTCTTTTATTTTCGTCTCTGAAATGTTTCAACTCTTGCATTTCAGCATTTAATGCCGCAACATATAAATTTTATCAGTAAAAAATTATCTTTGGTGAGTATGGAAAGCAATGATTCTGACATAAGCATCTGTGCTCTGCAGTCAAGCTCATTCTATGCTATCCTATGCCTCCTCATTTCTTGCTTTCATTTAATATGGTTCTCCTGCCTTTAAGATTACTTTCCAAATGAATTAGTTGCTTTTGTTGGAAGGGAGTTAATATTAGGTTTCGAACTGCGATATTCTTTATCAGGATTAAGTAATGTTTGTAATTTACTGTAGTTTCCACTTACTAATCTGTATTATTGATTTTCTTTTCCTCTTGATTCATCTAGTCATTAATTCATATGATTAATATTTTAAAAGAGGAGAAACTAATTATAAACCAACAATGCTTGATTTTCTTGGAACAATCTTACAAAACAATTGCTTTTATTAACATCAAATTAAATATTCCTTTGAACTGCAGAGCTCTTAATTCCAGTTTATCGACCCATGTCAGCATTTCACAAGCAAAAGTTTTGAATTTATAACTTGTAACCTTTAAGTAAAATGGGAGAATTTTAAATGCAATTGTCTCTGTTGTGTACTTGTTGCCTCCAAGCACCGAATAATACCAGTAATGAAAAACCAAAAGGACAACATATTGTTCTTTACCAGAGGAGT
Organism: Malacoraja senta; assembly: GCA_038087875.1. Classification (NCBI taxonomy): domain Eukaryota; kingdom Metazoa; phylum Chordata; class Chondrichthyes; order Rajiformes; family Rajidae; genus Malacoraja; species Malacoraja senta. The sequence continues at coordinate 342,052,190 of CM075977.1, read as the reverse complement.
TTGGTATGTGCAGGGCACAACAGGAACTCCATTCCTGTACTATGGAAAGATGTTCTACTTTCTGTCAGGGCTGGGATATTCAATACTGATTACCATTTAAAACCCTCAAAACCCTTACCCTTACCCACCTTCAACCCACCCGAATTAGGTCGGAACCAAACGGGGACAAACAACACTCACTTTTGGTTTTTCATTACTGGTATTATTCGGTGCTTGGAGGCAACAAGTACACAACAGAGACAATTGCATTTAAAATTCTCCCATTTTACTTAAAGGTTACAAGTTATAAATTCAAAACTTTTGCTTGTGAAATCCACACACATATTGTAAGATAAACGAAACAAAAAGTACTAAAAAAAAAATGAAAAAAAATAAAAATAAAAAATAAAAGTAAATACAGTAAATAAGTAAGTAATTAAATAAATAATTGTGGGGAGGGGGGATTAAGCGGAAAGCAGCTGCTGTAGAGCAAAACAATGGTGGAGAACACTCAGTCCTCTTCCGAGTCCGGGGACAAGTTGAGAGAGTTAACCAGTTCAAAGAAAGGGTTCCATGTATCTAGGAATGTCTTGGTAGAGCCTTTGAGAGAGAACCTAAGTTTTTCAAGCTTTAAATTGTAAAGCACCTCCTTAATCCAACGGGCGTGTGTCGGGGGACAGGTGAGCCTCCAGTTAAGCAAGATCAGTCTCCGGGCTAACAAGGTTGTAAAAGCTAGGACCCGTTTCACCGCAACAGAGAGGTTGGTATTGGGAGGGGTACCGAAAATGGCTGAGATTGGGTTTGGAGGAATAGTCTGGTCGTAGGCTCTGCTTATCAAGTCGAAAGCACTCCTCCAAAAGGCTGCTAGCTTAGGGCAAGACCAAAACATATGGCTATGGTTGGCAGGAGATTGATTACATCTGTTGCAGGTGTCACTAACAGCTGGGTACATTCTAGCTAATCTTGCATTTGTGTAGTGGACTTTGTAAAGGACTTTGCATTGGATTAGGCCATGACGGGCACATATGGAAGAAGAATGGATCAAATCCAAGGCAGAGTCCCATTGCTGGTCTGTTAGTTTCGTATTCAGCTCTCCCTCCCACGCAGCTTTTAATGAGGTATGAGGTTTCAATAAAACTGACCCTAGCAAATTATACAAAATAGAGATGCATTTCTTCCGGTTGGGATCGAAAGCTAAGATGGTATCAGTCAGGGTTTCAGGGGGGCGATTTGGGAAATAGAGGAATGTCTTCTTCACAAAATCCCTAATCTGGAAAAACCGAAAAAGGTGGGAGTTTGGGAGGTTGTAGTTAGACGAGAGCTCCGCGAAGGACAAAAAGATGCCATCCTTGTATAGGTTTTTGATACTACTGATACTGTTGCTATGCCAGGTTTTGAATGCGTGGTCTGTACTTGAAGGTTTAAAGATGTGATTTTTAAGCAGTGGGGTCAAGATGGAAGGGCCTTGTAAACCAAAGTTTTTCCTGAGTTGACTCCATATCTTGAGCGAGAGGGACGCAATTGGGCCTGCACCCACAGATGTTATAGAAAGGGGGAGTTGGGAACATAGGACAGACCGCAACGGGAGACGTGAACTCGCCTTTTCCATGTATACCCAGGTCGGTAGGTGGTCGCAATCATCATTCATCCAATACAGGAGTTTTTGCAAGTTAGCTGCCCAATAGTATCGCCTAAAGTCAGGAAATGCCAAACCGCCGTCACTCTTAGGAGACCGCAGTATCGCCTTTCGGATTCTAGCTGGTTTGCTACCCCATAAAAATTTAGATATTGTCCTTTCTAATTTATCAAAAAAAGATTTAGTGATAAGTATAGGGACGTGCTGGAAAAGATACAGGAATTTGGGTAGGACGACCATCTTGACCAGATTTATCCGGCCCATGAGGGATAGCGGTAAAACTGACCTGCGGTCAAAATCTCTTTCTGCTTTCTCAACCAGAGGCAGAAAGTTTGTGCGGAACATATCAGATAAGGGTGTTGTGATAAAAACGCCGAGATAGTGAAACCCATCCTCTGCCCATTTGAATGAGGTTAAAGAGCGAGGGAGCTGCTTAGCCAATGAATTAATCGGTAATAGCTCACTCTTTTGGTAGTTAAGTTTATAACCAGAATACGCACCAAACCGTTCTAAAATATTTGTAATCACAGGGAGAGAACTGACTGGGTTCGAGATGTACAGGAGCAGGTCGTCCGCATACAATGAAACTTTATGAGTTGTGTCGAACCGTGTAATACCTTTAAAGCCCTTCTCTGCACGTAACCAGACTGCCAGTGGTTCTATCGCGACATCAAACAGGAGTGGTGATAACGGGCAACCCTGTCTGGTACCTCTCTGAAGGGTGAAGTGGGGCGACAGTATGTCGTTTGTTTGTACTGAGGCCACCGGGGACGAATATAATAGGCTGACCCAGAGAATAAAACTGTTACCGAGGCCAAACCTGTCCATCGCCTCATATAGGTACCTCCACTCGACCCTGTCGAAGGCTTTTTCGGTGTCGAGGGAGACCACTATCTCCGGGGTCTCACTACTCGAAGAGTGGATGATGTTAAGGAGACGCCTAGTATTGTGGGAAGACTGTCGGCCTGGTATGAACCCTGTTTGATCTAACGAGATAATAGAGGGCATCACTCATTGAAGACTGAGCGCAAGTGTTTTAGAGAGGATTTTGAGGTCCACATTCAGGAGTGAGATTGGTCTATAGCTACTACAAAGCAGGTGATCTTTCTCCTTTTTAAGAATTAGGGAGATAGTAGCCCACGACAAGGTGGGCGGTAGGCGACGATGTAAAAACGCCTCATTGTACATATCTCTCAGGACTGGTGCGAGGAGATCAGAGAAAGCTTTGTAATATTCTACAGAGAAGCCGTCAGGGCCGGGTGACTTTCCGCTTTGCAGCGATGTGATGGCTGCTTGGACCTCAGCTATGGTTATAGGACCACCCAAGTCTCTCATGGCGTCATCGTCAATTCGGGGAAACGTCATACTACTGAACATGTCACCTGCAGTGGGGGGACAGTCGGAAGTGTATAGTTCAGTGTAGAATTTAGCAAATGCTTCATTGATTCTGAGAGGATCAGTATGAATCTCCCGTAAGCTGGATCTAATGGCTGGAATTAGCCGTGAAGTCGCTTCTGTTCTGGCCTGATGGGCCAAAAGCTTCCCAGCTTTATCCCCAGATTCAAAAAAGTGTTGCCTAGATTTAAGCAGTCGTAGCTTGGCTTTATTAATAGACGTGAGGTCAAAGTCTGTTTGTAGCCTAAGGCGTTCTCTATAAAGGTTAGGGTTTGGGTCAGATGCATATTTGTCATCAATGTCCTTTATTTTTTGTAACAGGTCTGCCGTTTGGGACGTCTCGGTTCTTTTCAGGTTGGAGACAAAAGAGATAAGTTGGCCCCTAATATAGGCTTTTGAAGCTTCCCAGAGTATACATGCATAGATACATAGAAAAATAGGTGCAGGAGTAGGCCATTCGGCCCTTCTATGTCCGGTGAGTCATTCAGCTCAAAATATAGGGTGATTTGGGAGTGCAAGAATTACATGTATTGAGCCTCTGCTAATAATGAGGAGTTGAACCTCCACTTAAAGGGGTTAGTTCGTTTACGAAAATGAAGATCGAGGGAGGTCGAAGCGTGATCTGATATTACGATGCTATGATACTCACTGGATTTAATTTTGGAGAGCAGTCTGTTATCTAAGAGAAAGAAGTCTATACGGGTATAGGTACGGTGTACGTGGGAAAAAAATGAAAATAGTTTAGTCGTGGGGAATGTGAGTCTCCATGGGTCTGTGAGCCCAAGTTGTTTGGCAAGAACATCCAGAGTCTTACCTGATTTAGTTAAAGTAGAGGCTTTGTTCGAAGATCTATCCAGTATAGGGTCTTGGACCAGATTAAAATCTCCACCCACAATGACGTGGTGATTTTCAATATTTTGGAGAGATGTAAAAAATGTGGTTATAAATGAGCTGTCATCCCAGTTGGGTCCATAAATGCTGGCCAATATGACAGGTGTGTCTTGCAGTTTGCCCGACACCATGACAAAGCGGCCAGCAGGATCCTCCACAGTTTTCTGTGGTTCGAACATAACGTTCTTACGAATCAGAATAGCAGTACCCCCAGCCCTATCATTCAATTTCGGGTGAAATAAGTGACTAATCCAGCCTCTCTTAAGCCGTGTTACCTCTCTGTTGTGAACGTGGGTCTCTTGAATAAAAAATATATCGCCTTTGAGCTGTTGCAAGTGGGCCAAGATCCTGTCAATTTTGGTAGGACTTCCCACCCCCCTCACGTTCCACGAGACAAATCTAAGAGTGTCGTTTGTGTTGGCCATACTTAGCTATATCCAAGCGAGTGGGTAGTGCGCTGTAGTACTGCAAGACGAGACGGAAGAGCGCATCGAAGCCAGCTGCCGAGAGTGGGGATGTGGAGGGGGGGGGGGGGCGGAGTAATGACAACAATTTTAAAAAAATTTAAAAAAAAAATTAAAAAAGATACATGCACACGTACACACACAACAAACAAGTGAAACACATATCATTTAACCATCTTTCAAACCTGAGTCCCCGGACCTGAGATCCCCCATGTCCCAACTGAACCTTGAGTGCCCATTGCACCAGGGTGCATTGTCCTCGCATCCGCATGGAGATATCCGATCATAACTCCCAATATTTCCACCTCCCAAAGCGACAAAATCACTCAATGTCAGTAAAGTAACATAAAATAAAATAAGTATAGTAGTAGTAATAATAACAATGGTAATAATAATTTGAAAAATAGAAAGTAGAAATAAAGTAAGATAAACATAAATAAATAAATACAAAGTTAAAATAATAGCCATAGTAGTTGCACTGCCAGTACCATTGCTAACACTAATAGTAATGATAGTAATGATGATAGTAATAATAAGACAAAGCAAATTAACAAAATGGTGATACTGAATAAGCAGGCCAACGTATAAGTGGAGCAAGAATACCTTTGGTGTTACAAAGTACGTCTTAAAGTCGACAAAGTATAAAGAGAGAGTTAGCGTTGGAAAAGTTAGCAAATTACAAACTGGGCTCTTGGATTAAAGCGCAGGGCAAAAGAACATCAATTAAGTTTTGTTAAACAAAAATGCTATAAGAGCAGATTGGTATAACACAGCCTTGGCTGTAATGAGCTCTTATCAGCCCCAGACTAGGAAGACTAGTGTAAACAAACTAGCCGCGTGCTGACAGCGTTAGCAGCCAGCTGCTAAGGACAAGAAGGCAGAGACCAAATCACGAACCACAAAGTGGGTCCCTTAAGCCCAATTTTATAGCATATGCTGGTGAAGGACCTTTCAAGTATGACTACACATAGACAATATAAGGAAAAGTTGGTATAAAATATTCACGAATCGTGGTGAATTCTTACCAGCCTCATACATTTCAAGACAGGGGTCTAGTATAATCAGCAATGCTGAACGCTAGCAATAGCTAGTTGCCAAGAGCAGTCAAGCTAAAGTTAGTCCATGTAACCGTAGATTAACCGGGCCCCTGTGCCATATAGACGTACCGAACGAAGTCAGTCGTCTGTGGGTCCCGGTCTGCGTCGACGGTAAGATGAGATGAAATCCTGAGCGTCCTCGGGAGATGTTAGTCGTCGCCTCTTTCCCTCCCTGGCCATGATGAACAGCTTGGCTGGATAATGAAGGGAGGGTTTGAGACCCAGGTTGTACAGCTCCTTCATAACGTCTCGGTACGCAGAGCATTGTTCAACTATCTTGGGACAGTAGTCTTCGAAAATGTGGATCGGGGTATCCTTGTACTTCAGCTTACCCCTCTGCCTCCGAGCCTCACGCACCACCAACTCGCGGGTCTGGTATCTATGGAAGCAGATCACAACTGCTCTGGGTTTCTCACCAGGGCTTGGCTTGGCTGTTAGCGTACGGTGGGCTCGGTCTAGCTCCGGGGCTGATTCCAGTGTGTGTTCGCCAAGAGTCTCGAGCAGGAGTTGAGAGAAAAAAGCTGTTGTTTGGGGGCCTTCGATATTCTCGGGAAGACCGACTATCCTTATGTTATTTTGGCGACTCCTGCCTTCCAGGCCGATAAGCTTAGACTTTAGCTTGGTGTTCTCTTCGGTCACCGTAGTTAGCATTGTCGTTATAGCTCGTATGTCTTGGCTGGTGGTATCGGCAAAAGACTCTAATGACAAAAGACGGTGTTGGTGATCTAAAATAGTGGTCTGGATATTGTCCAGCTTCGTTTCCAGTTTGGTGAACGCTGCGTTGAATTCTGCCAGTATCGATACCTTGTGCTCTGTTAACATGGCTGCTAGCGTGGCCATGTCGGTGCTGGTCGTCGGGTCTTCCATCTTTTGCTCCGCTTTCTTTCCTCTGCTTGGCATCTTTACGGCGTAGAGAGGTACTGTCAATGATGTTTAAATATTTATGGGTAGTTATAAGTCAGGAAGTGGCGGCGCCTAACGGCAGCGGCTCGACTGCAGTCCGTCTGTCTTTTTTTGTTTTTTTCTAGTTAAATGTAGTTGTTTGTGTTTTTTTAATATTGTTTTTAATTGTGTATATGTGGGGGGTGGGGGTGGGGGGCGGGAGGGAAACTTAAAAAAATCTCTTCCCTGCACGGGAGACCCGACTTTTTCCCTGTCGGGTCTCCGTTGTCGTTGTGGCCTAGCTCCGTGGAGCGGCCTCCGACTGGGACGACCTGGGGGCTCCAGTCGCAGAGCTGCGGACTTACCATCGTGGGGATGGCCGGCCTCGGAGCGTGTGGAGCGGTGGTGGCTCGTTGCTGCGACTCGGAGCGGGGCCGTAAATTGCCCGGCGCGGCTTAATGTCCACGGGACATTCCAGCGCCCGCTGGGGTCTCCAACTTGGTGACTTTTGGGCCCGGAGCGAGGCTGTACACCGCCCAGCGCGGCCTCAACGGCCGTGGGACTTAACATTGCCCGCCTGGGGCTTCAACATCGGGAGAAAAATGGTGCAGGGGAGAGAAAAGACTTTGCCTTCCATCACAGTGAGGAGGAGATTCACTGTGATGGATGTTTTTCTGTAGATTGAATTGTTTGTGTGTCTTGTAGGAATTGTTTTGTTTGTATGGCTGTGGAAATGAAATTTCGTTTGAGCCTCTTTGAGGTCAAATGACAATAAAAGCTAATCAATCAATAAAACTTAGGCTGAGCTATAATAAAAGTTGGAGGTGAACAGGTCGGGAGCGTGGAAAAGTGTGACTACTCCAACATGTCGCCCCCAGCAGATCCTACTTCAATACTGATTACAACTGTAAGTTAGTTATTGTTCAGAAGTTTATTTTTCTTGAGCAACAGAGTAAGGGTAGAAATTGGAGACTGAATATTGAGCAGTTAAGGACCAACGTTGTGGACCAAAAAGCCTGGCTAGAATGACATCTGTCCTAATTTTTGGGTTGGCTTGCATCCCAGTGGTTGAAGCTCCTCTGAGAAATATTGTGCATGCATGGAAATTTCAGTTAAAATGGGTGCTTAATAAACAACGTTATTTTCTTCTTTGCTTATGCAATGTCTGCTAGTTCACGCTTTTACAGTGTAATCAGCAGCAGTCAAAGGGCAACCTTTCCACATGAAGATGAACAGATTTCAGTTCTAGCAAGGAAAGGATGATGCAACCTCTGGAGAAAAGGCCTATATATTCATGAGCATGGTACTGTTTTTTATCAATCGTATGCATATCTACCTTGCACATGTCTAGAACAGAAGAGGATGGTAATGATATCTGGCTTGAATCACATCTCTCTAGGAATTTGACCTAGCAGCCTTTTTAAGCGTTGCCTGGGTAATGATGTTATGTTATGAGCTGCATGAATTTATCAGTGATATCTTTGTTGCAATCTGTGTAGGTTCCAGTTTGGAGCTGGATAACTCAGACCAGCACACACCCTTAATTAGCTTCTCCCCTCTGAGCCCCCGATAAACAGTACTTGCATCCCATCAACTGATCCCACAGAGTCATACAAAGCGAAAAAAAGGCATTCTGGCACACAGTCTGCACCAATTATTAAGCACACATTTAAACTAATCTGACATTATTCCCACTTTGTACTCCATATATTCTGATTGACTCTCCTCAGATGGTACCACCATTACTACACTCACCTGCACACAAGGGGCAATTTTCAGTGGCCAATTAATCTACTGACCCACGTCCTTGTGACGTGGGAGGAACCCAGAGGAAACCCACGTAGCAAACGCTGCACAGACAACACTGGAGGTCAGGATCGAAGATGGATCACTGGAGATGTGACGTAGCAGTACTACTAGCCTTGCCACACATTGTGTCCTTCAACTCCATTGCCACATGTCTTTGTCAACTCCCCATCACCTCTTCCACTGTGGCCCTAATCCTGACCGGCATTACAATAAATTTGCTCTTCCCTATACTACCCTCAGACCTGGCCCCAGTCCAAAAAGTACAGCATATGAAGTAAAATATAACAAGTCTGTTCCATAGCATCTAATGGCTTGGGCCTTTGGCACTGTTTAATTTCATTGTAATAAGGTCGCACGTACAAGAATCATTGGCATGCCCTTGGCCTATTTATCTCAGTGCCAGTGAACTTCTAACCACAATTCTAATGTTTAATTGGTTCATACACTTTTAGGATTTTTTTGAAATATTGCAGCTGACTTTAAGTCTTTATTGGAAAACACATAAAGAAAGAAAGAGACAGAAAGACAGAGCAATGGAGAGACAGAGAGATGGAGAGAAAGAAAGGCATAGAGACAGAGACAAAAACACAGAAAGGCAGAGAGGCAGAGATGATCTTTCATTAGAAATGGACAAAATTAGAGTCATGATAACCTTCAATTTAGAGAGAAAGAGGATGAAAAGGAAAGGACACAAAGTAAAAATTTGCAATAAAAGTAGAGGCTGGAGAGCTTAAAGCACAAAAAGGATAATAATGCACGGTGAAAGATATCGGACCAATGAGAAAGCAAAACATGGAAGGAAGGAGATAGGGTTGAGGAGGTTTCCTGCTTTTCCTCACTCTCCCTTTTTGGAAGGAGTTCCATTTGCTTTTTTACCAAAGGTGAATCTTTTCCTGAGTCTACATGATTTTGGAAAATTAAAAGCAAAATGTCAACTCTTTTACTGCTTCTTTTAGGAACCACACTTGATCTGTCAGCCCACAGCTACCGCCAATGATTAATACAAATGATCTGCAGAACAGTCAGAGTATACCTACAGTTTCACTTGTGTAGAAGTAACTACCTCATAAGCAGTGAATACAGTAAACTAAATGAAAAGAAATACAAGCATATTGATGTTTCACCTGGAAAGAGTTTGTGGGATCCTGGATGGTGTGGGAAGGTATGAAGTAAAAGCACAGGTCTGTCAGCTGCTCAGGGGATAAGGCAGTGGCACTGAGGATGGTGTCCATGGTACTGTATATGTGGAGTGGACCAGAGTGTTAGAGTCATGGAGGGTCATGGAAGAGGACTCTGTGCCTCACCAAGTCCATGCCTGCTGACCTTCAACAATCCTACACCAATGCTACATTAATATATATATTTTAAATTCTCTCCATAACCTCATCAAACCCGAACAACCCCCACCCCCAAAATACTACCACTATCACTCATCTACACACTAGGGACTGTTACCATGGCAATTTACCATGGTCAATTAACCTATGATTTTGCAACCTTCACATATTTGGGATCTGGGAGGAAACCGATGCATCCGGAGGTAACACATACAGTCACAGGAAGAAGTCCAAACTCCACACAAACAGTGCTGGAGTTTAGGATTGAATTTGGGTCTTTAGGGCCATGAAGCAATGACTCTAGATTAGTTTAGTTTAATTTAGTTTATTATAATGTGTACCAAGGTACAGTGAAAAGCTGTCCAGTGTGAAGATGGGTCCCAACCTGACACGTCACCTATCCATGTTCTCCAGAGATACTGCCTGAACCGCTGAGTTACTCCAACATTTTGTGTCCTTTTGTGTGAACCAGCATCTGCAGTTCCTTGTTTCTACGACCGCTAATATCATTTGAGATCCAAGTTGCCCGAAATAAAACCAGAAGCTGGTAAAAACAAAACACAACTAGTCAGACAGCATCTATGAAAATAGTCAGGTCCTGTTTCCCTTTCAACAGATGCTCTCTGATCTGCAATTTTTTTGCCAGCTTTTTCTGCTTTTATTTCAGATATCCAGCATCTACGATTTTGACTTTCACAGTATAAATTGCCGTGATGAAGCAGAGGTAAAACCAATGTGAAACGTTGTTCTTACATTCACCAGGCATAAGGAGACAAAACTTGTGTAATGGGCCCACCAAGATTTTATTGTTTGCACTCCTTCCTCAGGATCTGACTAACTGTGTGTTGTTTTATATCAAGGTCACGTGAGTGATTACGTGAAGAGCCCGCCAGTCCGCATGCACGTCAATACGTCAAACGCATGGCGCATGGACTGGCTGGGGGGAACGTCGGTCTCCAGGGGAGTTGGCCAGCAGCATCAGCTACCTCACTTCCCACCAGCTGAAGGAAGTGATTATGGTGGAAACGGCTGTGAGATATCCCAGTCCGGAGAATTGCTCAACCTTTACGCCACTATTTGGGATAATATTGGGTCCAGAGATCCACAGAACTGAAGCTTCAACGGATCCTGAGTCTATTGTCCTCAGGTATCACGGCCTTTGCTAGGTCAATCGATGAGGTTCTGTTATCGGAGTTCAGCAGGATGCTATGGCACTGCTGTGCAAAGCTCATTTTGAAATCAACTGCCATCAAGGCCATCAAGCCAGAATTGAAAGACGCCATCAAGCCAGAATTGAACCCAAAGTTCGCACATTTATGCAGGGCCAGCAATATTCAGCCTCCTACATTCCTCTTCGGAGAAGATTTGAGCAAGCAGGTCAAGGACTTGCATGAGGAGTCAAAAGCTGCTGGCTTGACCAAAGCATCCTTTATGAGCAAGACTCCCCTCCTCCGGCGTCAGCACCCCTACGCCTCTACCAGCAAGAAGCGGTTCTATGAGGCCAGGGGGAATTCCAGATTTGCCCAGTTCCTACCGTTGCCACAGGTCTTTTTTAGGCCAAGGCCCATCTCGCCCATCCTGTCCCAACAGCTCAACCTTTCAGAGCGAGGGGGAAAAGACAGAACCAAAATTAAGGGCCGTTGGCCCTGGTGTCAAACCACCTGTAACCTTTGAGGTAGGTGGCTCTGGTTCCATCAGTCACACGGAGTGTGCGGAGGAATTTCAAGTCGGTGGAAGGTTAAGTTTGTTCTTGCATGGCCTACACAACCATGGTTCACTTTACTGATAGGAGTATTAAAGGAACCGCCCATGGTTGTTTATAGACATGGACATTTGCTTATTCAGCCCGTTTCTCAGGAACCTCATCCTCTACATGACAGAATCGACCTGTTAATTTGCAGAATCTGAGAAGACCTTTCCTGGGGCTCGGATTATCTGACCGGACGGTGGATGTAATCACTGCAGTTTGGCGTGATGACATTAAGAAGAAGTATGTCTCATATATTAAACAATGGGAAGACTTTTGTGTCAATACGCATATAAGTTATTTTACGGCAGATATAGCCGATGTGTTGGAATTTCTTTGAAGATTAAATTTTGAGAAAAAATTGAGTTATAGCGCTATTAACACTGCTCGTAGTGCTTTGTCGTCATATTTGCTGCTGGGCTCTGCATACCATTTTGTCGGCTCTCACCCATTGGTATCAAAATTCATGAAGTGATTTTTTAACAATAACCCTCCGAGGCCCGGATATCGGGAAGTATGGAACGTTAATATAGTATTAACGCTGCTTCGCAGTTGGGCACCAGCTGCATCTTTATCTTTGGCCCAGCTCACCTATAAATTAGTCATGCTCATGGCGCTTGTTTCAGCGCAACGAGTCCAGTCGTTATATAAATTAAGGCTGGATAAGGCAGTTATATCCAATAATAAGGTAACCTTTTATATAGATGAGCTAATTAAGCAAAGTAGATCAGGTGCGCTAGGATTTAAGTTGGAGTTCTTGGCGTATCCACCAGATTGCAGATTATGTGTGGTTACATATATTAAAGAATACATAAAGGTTACAAAAGACCTTCGAGGCAGCGAACTGTCAGTCATAAAAAACACATAAAAGTGTAATGGTGCAGACCATTTCTAGATGGTTAAGATGCGTATTAGCATTCGCAGGAGTGGATACTGATGTATTTAAATCTCACTCTACCAGGGCTGCAGCCACGTCGGCAGTGAGAAATATGGAAGTTCTGCTGGATCACATCCTTGCGACAGCAGGATGGGCGAATGAGCGAACTTTTCAGACATTTTATAATAAACCAATTACCAGGCCTGGTTTATTTGCTAGCAGAATTTTAAGTTCTGTTAATTAAATCAACTGTTTATCCCTGGTGAGAAGGGACTATTTTTTCCATTAAAGCATGGACATGTTTGAAAGTTAACATCATGTTTCAATGAAGTATATTTCTTCAGCCATGTTTGGTCAACTGGAGCAGTGTATCTATTCTGTGGTTTCATACAGCTGCTCTAAAGATTGAAGCACATGCGGACTGACGGGCTCTTCACGTATTCCCTCACTTCAACTTCTCATAAAATAAAGATCAAACTTCAAATGGTAAGTTCTCGTTTAATCTTTCTATTTTCAATGATAAGTGTGGCAGAATCTAACAGTTGGAAACTATATTTGAAGAAAGTAATACATTTCAATTAAATAAGTACATCACCTCACAGACAACGACTTACTGATTAGTCAGGAATGATGCAGTCTGTTGCTGCTTCTGAACATGCAAAGTAGCTAGTCCAGTAACATTGCATATTAGTGCAGTACTCTAACATGTGTGAACATTATACTGCATCACTCCACCTAATTGTCTTGCTTGAATTAATCTTTTGGTGGAAAAATATTATTACAGACCAGAAAGGATCAAAAGTCTAGTTTTATAACAAAATTTATTGTAAATTCATCCAGACTTGGCACAGTTTGAAGCCATCAATGATAACTTCAACGTCATTTTGAAAAGGATATGAAAAAATACCGATTATTAGAAGATAATGAGAACCTTTCTTCTCTATTCTGTCTTCACTTTCTGCATTGGTTGGACTTTCTTCAGACAAAAGCACAATGTAAATTAATTCAGTTCAGCGATAAAAGAGCAGTGTGCTTCGGTCAATGTTGAACAGAGAGGAATTTAATCGAGCACATATAAATCATGGAGCTCACAATGGGGTTTACTAAAGTAATAGAGAACAGAATTTAAAAATGTTGCTCGGTATCACAAAACTACAAATTAAGAAACATTCTTTGGTTTGGAATATGTTTTTATTTCTTGCACAATATATGTCCAGAAACTCAATTATCTTACATTACTAATTTGGAACTGCATTGGGACGCTGTTATCAACCCATCCTGTCAATCATCCACTGATATTGATTGCACTTTTGGGCTCACAATAGATATATGTTGGGATTAGAGAGATAAATTGGGGTTGTAATTTAATTTTGGGTTTCATGTGACATAAATAAGACATTCAGGCTTATACCCACAATTTATGTTTCCATTTAAACTAAGTATTAAACTATAGATTAATTGTTTTCTTCCAAGTGAAGTCAATTTTTATTGCATGTAATGTCAGACATATATTTTGCTCAAATTTCTGACAAAGTATATGCATGCTTTTTGGAGTGATTTTTCTTTGAAGATCTTGGGCAGATACTGCCACTCAATGACTGACCAGCACCAATAACCTGCTTTTGTTCCATGGGTGCTGTCTGTATGGCTGTCTGTCTGTCTATCACGGGTTCTCCCCATGACCGCGTGGGTTTTCCCCGGGTGCTCCTGTTTCCTACCACACTCCAAAGACTTGCAGTTTTGTATGTTAATTGGCTTTGGTAAAAACTGTAAATTGTCCCTAGTGTGTAGGATAGTGTTAGTGTACAGTTATCACTGGTTGCCTGGACTGGGGATGTTTTCACGCTGTATTTCTAAACTAAACTAATCAAAATGTTCACTACTTTTATGTAAAAAAGTGGCTGTTAATTTCACCCAGAATGGACATTTGACAGTTGAACAGAGGAAAATATTTAATAGACAAAAGGGGACACATGCTTTGATGGTGTATGCCCTGAAATTCCAGAACTTTTCATTTGAAGAATCATGGAGTTCAAGACCCCAATCTTTATTGCAGTATAAAGACTTACTGGTGTATTAGGGGAACAACTGCAAAGCAATAATGTTTTATATTTAGCCCCAAGTGATTGTTCAATAATCCAAATTGTTGTCAATCGTTAAATGCCTAAATATTGCAAGACCCAGCAATCATTATTTCAGTAATGCCCATAATCCATTATATTAATTTTGGTGTTATTATGAGTTCACATATTTCACACTACCCATAGGTGGATCCTAAAATCTGCTATGTTATGTTTCCATTATAGTAGAACACAGTTGCTTTCATAATATGATAGATTACTCCTCAATTTCAGTCACATTCGCTAATCCAATTTATCAAATGATTGCATTCATCTTTTTCACATCTATAAAAGATGTTTTGCAAAGCTATGTGCATATATTATTGCTTGTGCTTTCTAAAGTACCACCTGAAAAACCTAATCAAATATAATGGCTGAACACAAAGTGTTGGGGAACTCAGTGGGTCAGGCAGCAACTGTGAAGGGAATGGGCAGACAAAGATTTGAATAGGGACTCTCCTTCAGACTGATGCAGTAAGGGGGGGGGGGGGGGAGAAAGCTGGAAAAGAGAAGTGGGGATGAATCAAAACCTGACAAGTGATAAGTGGATACAAGTGAGAGGGATGGTTGGCAGATTTAAGGGGCTGTCCAACTGCGGCGACCTAATTGGCGAGTTTAGAGGAGTTTCGGAGAGCTGGAAAAAATGTAATGTTGAAGACCTTTGACTATGTAGAAGACCTCCTTCGACCACCTTCGACTATGTTGAAGACTATCTTCGACTAGTTTCGACTAACTTTGGGAAAATTGGACACCGAATAATGGAGAGTGAAGACGACCTCCTTCGATCTCCTTCGACCTCCCTTTGACCTCCCTTCAACTATGTTGAAGACTATCTACGACTACCTTCGGCTACCTTCGATTACATTCGACTACCCTCGATTACATTACGACCTACTTCGACTGAACCTACGAGTAACAAAAGTATCGATTTTTTACCTGGCGACCTTTTTATACTAGCGGGTATTTTTCAACATGTTGAAAAATACGCCGCGAACTAGCTGAGGCCTCGAGTATGCGGGGACTACTCTCGAGCATGAAGGAGAGTTACAAAGACCTCCTAGGACCTCGTGTCGACCATGCTGTGAGTATGAGTCGAGGGCAAACTTGCCAGAACTCGTGGATTAGGTCACCGCAGTGGGACAGCCCTTTAGACTTAAGAATTTAGACTTTAGAGATACATCACAGAAACAGACCCTTCGACTCAGGAGAAGGAATGTTTCAAAACCAAAAACATGACAATTCCTCAGCGTGGTCTGTCTTCTCCCATGGAAATGTTTCAAGGAAATATGTAAAATTAAATCTGCTTGAGTATCCTAGGTCAGGCTTGATATACTGGCTAGACTTCTATCTTTCAACATGGCCTCAGGCATCCTATGATAGAGTCATAGTCATAGTCACAGAGTGATACAGTGCGGAAACAGGCCCTTCAGCCCAACGTCCACACTGGCCAACATGTCCCAGCTACACTAGTCCCAACTGCCTGCATTTGGTCCATATCCCTCCAAACCTATGCTATCCATGTACCTGTCTAACTGCTTCTTAAATGTTGGGATAGTCCCAGCCTCAACTACCTCATCTGGCAGCTTGTTCCATACACCTACCATCCTTTGTGTGAAAATGTTACCTCTCAAATTCCTATTAAATCTTTTCCCCGTCACCTTAAACCTATGTCCTCTGGTCCTCGATTCACCTACTCTGGGCAAGGGACTCTGTGCATCTACCTGATCTATTCCTCTCATGATCTTATACACCTCTCTAAGATCACCCTTCATCCTCCTGGACTCCAGGGAATAGTCCCTGCTTACTCAACCTCTCCCTATAGCTCAGACCCTCTAGTCCTGGCAGCATCCTCCTAAATCTTCTCTGTACCTTTTCCAGCTTGACAACATAAGTTGTGCATCATGTTATTAAAAAGAATATTAATGTGTGATGAGGTATTACATTTCAGATTAAATATTCATGGTGACACAAGTGACTGCAGAAGCTGGAATCTTGGGCAAAACACAAAGTGCTGGAGGAACTCAGTGGGGCCAGCAGCATATGTGGAGGGGATGGACATGAGGGATTGGGGAGGGATTTGGATTGGGACCATTCTTCAGACATCTTCAGTGTGTTTTGTGTTTGTGTTTTGCTGAATTTTCATGGTACTCGAGTGTATCTGTATATGAAGCTAATATTAGTATTCAGTTGAAATAATTACAAGAATGACATTTCATTATGAGCATAATCGTGTAATGAAATCTATCAAGTTATCTATCAAACTGTAAAACTGTTCATCTTTGTTCTCCACATAATGCTTTAATATCCCATGTGTCCATGTAATTATGGTTTTTGACAAACGTCCAAATTTCTACTGAAGTTGTAGCAGCCAAATAGAAGTATCCCCCAGGATGGTTACCCTTTATATGCCAGCAATTTATAACACCTTTGATCTACGGTTAAAATTATATTGTTCTAGATCCAGTTTAAATATTGTGACTATAATATGAAATTTCCAGTCTTAGCTACTACTTCTCATCCACCACAGATTTTCTTTTGTGCCCACCACATGGCTGCAAGTAATTTTCCCAATAACTGTTGCCTT
Source organism: Malacoraja senta (assembly GCA_038087875.1). Lineage (NCBI taxonomy): Eukaryota > Metazoa > Chordata > Chondrichthyes > Rajiformes > Rajidae > Malacoraja > Malacoraja senta. The sequence continues at coordinate 342,035,372 of CM075977.1, read as the reverse complement.
ACATTTCCCTCTAACCCATTCTCTTTTACATTTTGATTAACCTCCCAGTTTCCTGCCACTCACCTGTTCTAGGGGATAATGCAAAGTAGCCACTCACCTACCAGCACCTCCTTAGAGCTTAGAGATATTGCGTGGAAACAGGCCATTCGGCCTACTGAGTTCATGCCAACCATCGATTGTAGCTCTTAGGGCTAACGGAATCAAAGGATATGGGGAGAATGCAGGAACAGGGTACTGATTCTGGAATGTCAGCCATAATCATATCGACTGGGCTTGTATTCACTGGAATGTAGAAGGATGAGAGGGAGTCTCAGTTCAGTTCAGTTCAGTTTTATTTGTCATATGTAGGTTAACACAGGGTCAACGGTACAATGAAATGTGTTTGACAAGACAATGGGTCACCTCAGCAATGATATTACAAGGATAAAATTAAGGTTAAAAAAAAGATAAGGTAAAAGTGACATTGGTAGGTGAGAGACAATAATAAATAAAATAATCAACATATATGATGTGGTTATGAGTTCAGAAGCCTGATGATAAAAACTGTTCTTAAGTCTGGTGGTGCGTGCAGCCATGCTCCTATATCGTCTGCCTGACGGGAACAAGGAGAACAGTCTGGGTGCTGGGTGGCTGTGGTCCTTGATGATGCTGTGTGCCTTCCGCAGGCACCGCCGGTGGAAAATGTCCTAAATGGCCGGGAGACAGTTGCCAGTGATGGGCTGTCATCTTCACCACTCTATGTAGTGATTTGCGGCTGTGGGTAGAACAGTACCCGTACCAGACTGTGATGCAGCACGTCAGCAGACTCTCGAAGGTGCAACTGTAGAGGTTTGTGAGGATGCTGGCTTATACAAACATATACAATTCCTAAAGGATTGGACAGGCCATAAGCAGGAAAAATATTCCCTATGTTGGGGGAGTCCAGAACCAGGTGGTCACAGTTTAAGAATAAGGGCTAGGCCATTTAGGACTGAGATGAGGATTTTTTTTTCACCCAGAGAGTTGTGATTCTGTGGAATTCTCTGCCACAGAAGGCAGTGGAGGCCAGTACACTGGATGTTTTCTAGAGAGAGTTAGATTTAGTTCTAAGGGCTAAAGGAATCAAGGGATATGGGGAAAAAGCAGGAATTGTGTACTGATTTTAAATGATCAGCCATAATCATATTGAATGGCTCAAAGGGCTGAATGGCCTACTCCTGCACCTATTTTCTATGTTTCTATGTTTCAACCCGGATACTAGTTTTATATCCTACACACTAGGGGCATTTTACAGAAGCCAATTAATTAAAAAACCTGCATGTCTTTGGAATGTGGGAGTAAACCAGAGCACCCAAAGGAAACCCATGTGGCCTGAAGATGTATGTGACAGGCAACTGGAGGTGGAAGCAGAGGGGCAAAGCCAGCGGATCGCTTCACCCTTGTTCTTCGTCAACACATTTACCAATCCCTCATCGCCCAAACTCCTGCCACGCTCTTTCATTGTTAAGTGATGAAAAGGAAAGCATGTGAAAGAAAGATGAGCAAAAGCTACATCGATGACAGGCAGTAAGCCGACATTAGTGCCGTCATCACCTTTGTGATTTTGGATGATTTTATTCTAATCATTTTAAAATCAGGTGGCATTTCTTAGTGAAGCAATGAAGATCTGCCTGTGCCTCATTTTGATGAATATTTTGGAGTTAGATTAGTAATTTAAAAAAATATTGATGAAGAAAACATATTAATTTTTTTAAGGTACATTGCAAAGAAAAGATACCACAATGTAAAAACAGTAGCAGGAACAAACAATTTAGAAAATGACCAAGAATAATAATCTGCGAATGATTGCTTTGAATAGTTTTGCCTGCCCAAAAATTAAGTAAAATGCTGCACAAAACAATAATGTGTGTGATTCAAATAGCAATACAGAGTCTTTAAAACTTAAATGACCTGTCCCACTTAGGCGATTTCTTCGGCGACTGCCGGCGACTGTCACAGTCATAGCAAGACGCCGAAAAAGCGGCGACTGGACCCCCCACGACAATGTCTACAACAAGCTACGACAACCTACCACCTAGTCGACGTCAAGCTACGGCAAGGTACCGTCAACCGGCGACCCAATCGCCGCGACTTAGGACGTCCACCTACGACCACACCTACGACAACCTACGACCACACAGGCAACAACCTATGACAACCAAAGTCAACCTACGTCCACCCGCGACAAGCTACGACAAGCAACGACCCTGTCGGCGACAACTGAAGGCAACTGAAGACAATTCAGTCGCTGGTACCTGTTGCCGGTTGACGTAGGATGACGTAGGTAGTCGCCAATGGAATTCACCAAAGTCAGCACCCGGCGACAACCAATGTCACCCGGCAACAACCTGCATCATCCCGGCGACAACCTACGACAGCAGCTACGACAGGAGAAGACAAGCTATGTCAAGCCCACAGTCGGCGAAAAGTTTTGAACATTTCAAAATCCAGCGGCGACCAGAAAAACGTTATGACTTGTTAGGTGACTTGAGGAGAGTACTAACGTCACCCCATGACCATGTGGCGACAGCCTAGTCACCTGGAGTCGCCGAAAAAATCACCTAAGTGGGACAGGGGCTCAAAGATTACAAAACACAAGGTACAATTCTTAGCTTACGTACATGTAGCATGTTATCACTGCAGGATTTCTTATATAATTCAGGTATGCATACATGTTGACGAAATTAACTACCTTCAGATCCAAAAATAAAAACATTTCAATTTACTTCCAGTAACCTGTATCAATCCTGATATAAAATACCCGTTCTTAAAATTAGCAACCTCAGCACTGAAGTCTTGCTAGCATCCATTGAGACAGACAAGAATGCAAGTGTATCAACTTCAAGCTTGCAATTTTTTTCTCCCTTTTCAATACATCATTTTCTTACAATTGTCACTTTGTCTTCTGAGGTCGTTGGCTTGGGTTGAAGGTGGAACATGATTGTATGCCTTGCTGACCTAATGCTGTTGTATTTCTTTGTATTTACCCATGACTTTCCAGGTGAGGTTCCTGGAAAGCAAGAATTTCATTGTCCTACCAGGGACACATGACAATAAACTCACTTGACTTGAATCAGGAATAAGAACAGGAGCTGTATTTCAGCACAGTAACACAAGGCAGCCCGATCAATTTGGGAGAAGCACACTTCTGCCCAAGACTTATGGAAAATGTGCAAGGCTCACACATTTGTTGATCAGCCTCTTATCTGGTTTTTCATTTTATTGCCAACATTGCACTTGGCATGTTCTGCTTGTTTTTTTCATGTACTTATTTAGAAAAGTTATATCCATTCATATTCATTACCTATCTATATTTATCCTTTGACATCCTGAGCTGTCAAGTTTCTTCTGACAAAGTTGCTTCCACAGTACATTTCTGCAGGAAATTCTAGGATACAGAGCTAGCGATGCTGAATCAAGTGACATGTGCAGGTCAGGATGGTCTATTCACCTACAGGATCCTATCGAAAATAAAGGTGTGGGTTTTCAGCATTCTTGGCTATTGCCAGCTTTGAACCTGAAAAGGAAGATATTCTGATGTGAAGATCCAACAATGACTTTTGTGTACAGTTTCAGACAATATGGACATGAATCGACAGTCGTTATCAGTCAAATTCAAACTGTGGCACTCAGAATGAACCAGAATGAACCGAAGAATTGATACATACAGAATAGTGAAAGGCTTGGATAGAGAGGATGTGGAGAGGATGTTTCCACTAGTGGGAGAGTCTAGGACTAGAGGTTATAGCCTCAGAATTAAAGGACGTTCTTTTAGGAAGGAGATGAGGAGAAATGTCTTTGGTCAGAGGGTGGTGAATCTGTGGAATTATTTGCCACAGAAGGCTGTGGAGGCCAAGTCAGTGGATATTTTTAAGGCAGAGACAGATAGATTCTTGATTAGAACAGGTGTCAGAGGTTACGTGGAGAAGATAGGGGAATGGGATTTGGAGGGAAGGATAGATCCGCCAAGATTGAATGGTAGAGTAGACTTGATGGGCCAAGTGACCTAATTCTACTCCTCTCACTTATGACCTTATGAAATTATGACTTAAGGTATGAGTAATAACGGAATGTAGAAAAAACATCAACATTTGCAAAATGGATTATATTGGGTTTGTATGTTAATTGATCTCTTCAAATTGCCCCTTATGTGTCAGTGAGTGAATATGAAAGTGGGATAACATTGAACCAGTGTAAACATGGATCTGGTAGGCCAGAAGGTCTGTTTCCGTGTCATACCTTTCATTTGGTAAAAAAAATAATAGGAAGTATATAATAAGATATCCCAAGGATCAGTGTTGGATTTACACAATGTTTAAATTCCATCAGAGACAAGCATTCTGACCTACCCAGGATTACCTTTTGCTCCCTTGCTTGCCAAATATCCATCAATCTCTGCAGTCAAAATTATTCAGAGATTCTGATAAAGAGTGTCCAGCCTGAAACATTAACTATGCTTCTCTTCCTCCCTGACCTATTGAGCATCTTCTGTTTTTATTTCAGACTTCCAGCATCTGTATGTTTTTTTTGTTATTTTATCTGCTTGGATGTCATCCAAGTCTGGCAGATGGCACTGATAAAGAACACACATGCAGGCCCATGAAAATAGCTTTGACATAATCCATCACTTTAGCTATGCGACTCACAAGATGAATATGCAGATGCATTTTGCAGAGCCGGGCAACTAGAAGGCTGCCTAGCGCTGGATGTGACAAAGCAGATGGGTTTCCAATGGCCCTCAAGTAGGAATTAATGCTGATTTGGAAACACTAACCTGGGCAGAAATAATGTTCCCAGCAGACATGCCTTATTCCACAGCCATCCAGCTTGGTGTGTGATGAGAAATTACGCAGCCCTATCCTCATCAATCACCTTCGTCACCTCCTTAAAAAATTCAATCACGTTTGCGAGACATGACCTGACCCAGACAAACCCATGCTGACTGTTCCTAATTATCCCATTCTCTTCCAAATGGGACTAACACCTATCCCATGAAAGCTCTTCAATAGCTTCCCTACAACTGTGGTGAATCTCACCAGTTTATAATTTCCTGGAATCTCTCTACTTCAATTCTTAACCAGAAAAACAACTGTGGCTACTCTCCTATTCTCCGGGACTTCGCCTGTGGTTAAAGAGGATACAAAGCTCTTCGCCAAGACCCCCGCAATCTCCTCTCTTGCCTCTCTCAATACATTGGTATAGATCCCATCAGGCCCTGGGGATTTATCCACCTTAATGATCATCAAGAGCTGCAGTACCACCTCCTTGATCTCAAATGGCCTTACATATTAGTATACTACCCACCAATCTCACGTTCCTCCATGTCTCCTTAGTGAGTACAGATGCAAAATATTCATTTAATATCTTGCCTTCATCCTCTGACTCCAAGCACAAATTCTGTCCTTTGTCCTTGACCAGTCCTTCCCTCTCTCTAGTTATCCTCTTGTTCTTAATGAATGTACAAAGTGCCTTGGGATTCTCTTTAATCATACTGTCCAAGGACATTTCATAACCCGTTGTGGCTTCCTAATTCCCTGGAGTTCATTCATGCTTTTTTTTGTTCCTCAAAGACCTTGTCTGATTTCATTTTCTTAAACCCTACGTATGCTTCCTTGTTCTTTAGACCAAATTTACCTCTCTCATCATCCCAGATTCCCTTAACTCGCCATCCTTATTTCGCCTCCTTTCTGGAACAAGATGGTCCTGAACGCTGATCAGCTGATCTTTAAATGACTCACAAATGTCAGACATGCACTTGCCCAATAACAACTGCTCCCAATTTACACTCCCTAGCTCTGCCAAATAATGTTGTAATTTACCTTCCCCCAGTTTAGTACTTTCCTCAAAGATCCAGACTTATCCTTATTCATAATCATCTTAAACTTTAGGGATTTATGGTCACTGTCCCTAGTGCAACACTAATTATCTGGCCAGGTTCATGTCATAATACAATGTCTAGTTTGTTCCTCCCTCTTGTTGGATTATCCACATACTCTTTTAGAGTTTGTCTGAAGAACGGTCACGACCAAAAACGTCGCCCATTCCTTTTCTCCAGAGATGCTGCCTTGCCCGCTGAGTTACTCCAGCATTTTTTGTCTACCTACTCTTTTAGCAAACTGCTTTGAATGCACCTAACAATTTCTGCCCCATCTAAGCCTTTAGCATGAAGGAAGTCCCAATCAATAATGAAAGTTAAAGTCACCCACTGGGACAACCTGGTTGCTTTTGCATCCTTCCATAATCTATCTGTATATCTGTTCCTGTATCTCCTGCCAGCTATTCGGAGGACTATAATATAATCCCACCGGAGTCTTATATTTTCCCCAAGAAATGCCCACAGATCTCACTGTACTTCCCCGTTTCCAAACATGACATCATTCAGATAATAATCTGCCTTCCTGTTTTTGCCACCAAAGTGGATAACCTCACATTTATTCACATTAAACTGCATCTGCCATGCATCTGCCCACTCACCCAACCTGTCCAAGTCACCCTCCATCCTCATAGCATCCTCCTCACAGTTCACACTGCCACCCATCTTTGTGTCATCTGCAAATTTGCTAATGTTACTTTGAATCCCTTCATCTAAAACATTGATGTATATTGTAAATAGCTGCAGTCCCAGCAGCGAGCCTTGCAGTACCTCACTAGTCACTGTTTGCCATTCTGAAAGGGACCCATTAATCCCTACTCTTTGTTTCCTGTCTGCCAACCAATTTTCTATGCATATCAATGTCTTACCCTCAATACCATGTGCTCTAATTTTGCCCACTAATCTATGTGGGACCTTATCAAAAGCTTTCTGAAAGTCCAGGTACACTACATCCACTGGCTCTCCCTTGTCCATTTTCCTAGTTACATCCTCATAAAATTCCAGAAGATTAGTCAAGCATGATTTTCCCTTCATAAATCCATGCTGACTCGGACCGATCCTGTTACTGCTATCCAAACATGCCTCTATTTCATCTTTTATAATTGACTCCAGCATCTTCCCCACCACCGATGTCAAGCTAACTGGTCTTTAATAGTAAGATTAAACGAGAACTTACCAGTTTGAAGTTTGATCTTTATTTTATGAGGAGTAACGTTGAGGGATTGCGTGAAGACCCCGCCAGCACGCATACGCGTCAATCTTCAAAGCGGCGGTGTGAAATCACAGATAACAGTAGATGAACTGAACATAGTAAGATAAGATAACTAGAATGCCAGTTGACCTTTATGATAGAGGGTGGGCGTGGAGGGCACGTAATCCCTCAACGTTACTCCTCATAAAATAAAGATCAAACTTCAAACTGGTAAGTTCTTACTATTTTACTATTTCTTACTATTTTACTTCGGAGTCACGTGAGTGACTACGTGAAGATTTTAAAGCTCTGTGATTTCATGCCGTGGAACGAGTCCATGCGTCACACACTGTCGTAATTGACCAAAGGAGGAAGTATGTTAACATATTCAGACATGAATCAGTTGTTCAAAACAATGATAAATTTGTTAACAAACAATAATAACCCCTTTCATTCGGGGTAAATTATAATACAGAACTTAAAATGAGTCTGTAAACACTGCTGGTTTGGCAACTGGTTTGTTATAAAATTGCTGAGAGGTCCTCTCTCTTAGACCATCCTGCTGTACCCAGGATGTGGTCTAAGGGGACTTCCAACTCCCTTGCTGCCGATGTTGCTGCAGCCCTGGTGGAATGAGACTTAAAAACACCAGTATTCACCCTTACAGCCCCCAAAACCTGTCTAAGACACCTTGATATGGTTAGCACAGATACCCTAGTATGAGGCTGTTTATGGCTGAGCAACAACGCCATGCCCTTGCCTCTAAGATGTTTTGTGACTTATATAATGTAATAGATGCATCATAATGCATAGGCGACCATCTATAGGGTATGCTCGGAACTCCAATTTGAGGCCTGATGATCCAGGCCTTTTTGCTTCTCTAATTCATAGAGGTAAGGAGTTATTTTATTGGTCGATATGGCAATCGTGTACAACCTTAATTTGTGCAGTGACTGGACCCGTTGTGTCGAGACTAGTGCCATCAACATGACTATTTTATGTGTTAGTGTTTCCCCCAGGGACAGGGACGTTGCTGGTGATCAACCCCTGAGCAACGTTAGGACAACACTCACATCCCAACCCTGGGAGTACCTTTCCCTAGGGGATTGGTGTTGAAGATACCCCTCATTAGTTTTGATACCAGAGGGTGAGATCCAACAGTATGATGTTCTAATCCCTGCCACAAATAAGCTGAAAGGGCACTCCTGGCATAGTTAATGGTACTGTAGCTGAGACCTTCATCAAAGTGAAGGCTAGCCAAGAATTCCAGTACATTTGTCACAGTAGCCGTGTTGTACATGATGTTGGTCCTGACACAATATATCTCCCATTTCCTGATATATGACAGATATTGATTTCTGGTGGATTCCCTGTGTGCTGCCGTGATCATATTCATGGTTCGGTCCGTCAGCCCAAGATCCAGAAGTGGTCTTTTCAAATTTTGCAAATCAACAGATTTAACCTGTCATGGCATGGGTAACTTTCGCCCGTCACACGATGGACCAACAAATCCGGCCTCACATGATATCGATTTGATTCCACCCATATGATTAGTATATGCCACCACCATGGTATTATCAATCTGTAGGCGAACATGCAGGTGGTGCATTATTGAGCAGTACGCCTTTAGCCCATAGAACGCACCCAATCTCTAAATAGTTTATACCAAGTGTCTGAAGTAAAGGCCCATGTACATCCCATCTGCCACCACAGCTGGAGATGGTATTGGTAGCACCCCATCCGTGAGTGCTTGCATCAATTTGTAACACAACTGAAAGGTTGTTGACAATGATGGGGCTGGAGCAAAGCCGAATGTTTTGCCTCCACCATTGTAATTCCAAAACTGCTTAGCTGGTAGTTGCATTGGTATGTCGAAATGACCAGCATGATGTTTGAGTGCTTGCACCTTTGCTCTCTGTAAATTTTGGTAATGCAAAGGTCCAAACTGTGTGGCTGGAAAACCCACCACAAGCTTACCAATCACCCTACTGCTTGTCGAATAGATGGTTGACTGATGACAACAAGGCTGTTACAGGCCTCCATTAAGTCTGCTGCCTTGCCCCTTGGCAAACTCACAGACATGTGACTGAATCAATAGTGAACCCTCAATAATCCTTCTCGTAGAGGGCGTCAACTTAGATCTATCTGGATGGATGATGAAGCCCAGTTTTGCTAGTATTGCTGTTTTACATGGTTAGATGCCTCTAAGCAGATGACAATGCCTTTATCCTTTGTGTGCTGTACAGACAAGTGTAAATATTACCAACTTGTGAGTGGTCCACTTACCCATGTTTTGGAAGTGCCAAACCCACCTTGTTGAGTAGGACTGGTAGGGTGCGTAGAACCTGTGCCCAGCTGTCGTGCTGCCACCAACTTCAGTGAACCGCTTACTGCCGATGAAGGCATGGGGTGCATTGTTGCTGAAACGATGAAGGTTTGCCCGCCGTTGGCCTCTTTAGCTTCGTCCGCCAGGTTTTCCCTGTTGAATAGGCGTTACCTGAACAGAAGATTCGGCGGTTGGCTCTCATCCCCCTGATAGCGTTGTTCACTGCCAGCACGCATGTGCTCCAGTGTGTCAACATCTTAAATCTGGAGTCAGTTCCATCCGACCTTTCGCACTCCCCTCCTCAGAGAGGGCGGTTCGTAGGCAGCCCTGAACAGGTGCTGCCACAGGCCCCTGAGGATACCTGCGTTGATACGGCCCCTCCAATGGACCTATACCAGGATGGAGCATCTGTTGGGATGGCAAATTTGTTGTCAGGAACGGTACCTCTGACACGTGCCCTTCATCCCTTGGGGTATGCTCCATGGCTATACCCTCAAACTCGGCGATAGAATTACACTGACCCGGCATGCTCTCCTCCTCCAAGAGGGAGACATGAAGCAGCCCAGTCCCAGGTGCTGCGGGCACGGCCTCTCCAATAGACCGGCGCAGTCACCCTGGGAGGTAGAGGAGCTGGAGTACGGGGTTGGCGCATCTTCCATGAAGGCTGTTCTGGGCTGTGGTCTAAAAAAGACTTTTGTCCTGGTCGTACGGCCTTTGAGCTTTCACCAGCTTCAGTGTATCGGGTTGCAGGTGGATGCGTAGGGGTGCTGCCGCTGGAGATGTGAGGTCTTGCCCGATGATGTTGCCTTCATGAGCCCAACAGCTTTTGCCTCCTCGTCGAGCTCCTTGACCTGTTTCGATAGGTTGCCCCAAATGGCAGTATCGGTGGTGTGTGTTACTGGTCTCCGATCGGGCAAACGCCGTTATCCCTGAAGCCAGCAGTTTGAAGATCTTTTGCAGCTTGACCTCCTGGGCTTTGATGCCTGCACCGATATACCCCCAGATCGATCTATTCACCGCAGGAAACATTGAGGGAAACACAGTTCTCTGGTGCTAGGTATTTGGCAGTTGTTTCATTCACAGCCTGTTCCTGCAGCTGGTTGTTCCTGCACCCCCAGCACACTTGTGGCATCTTCAGCCAAACCCCTTGTCTTCGGAGTCAGCCCAGAAGTGACTCCCAATGCTCCCCTCTGTCGAGGGAGATGCATTATGCAGCCCTCTATAAGGTGCTGCCATGGGTGTCCTAGGAGACCCATGGTGACAAGTCTCCATATCCCAGAGCATGTCACATTATAGCATTTGCTCCATCAACCACTCCATGCGGGATATGCGATCACGTTCGCTGCCCGCTGGCGGTGACTTCACGGCCCGACTCGTCCGAGCCTACGGGTCTGTCCGACTTCTGCTTTCCCTTCCCGCCAGTCCGTGGTGTCGATTCGGACTGTGCAGGTGCCAGGTCGGAGACTGTTGATCGCATAGATAGTGATCCAGGTGCAGTCGGCCGCTGCTGACTGCCCACCCTTCCGCGGTCCTCCGCAGTCAGTCTGAATGCGGTCCGTTTGGACTTAGTCTTGGACTTGTCCATAGTTCCTTTCCTGCAACAGAATTCGCACAGAAAATATAACAAAAAACGACCTCAGAGTAAAGTGCTTACCTGCAGGTCCTGTTTTTAAACATACCGCTGCGGGGGCAACGCTCCTCCCCCTGCCGTCGTTGCAGTCGGGATTCCCCCACGGTCCCTGTAATGGGGATCCCCGCGAGAACCATAGTCTCCGTAGCGGGTTCCCGAGGTCCGTGGGCGACTTCCCCGCGTTGTTCCCCATCGGGTTGTCCCCCCACCGGGCTGGGTATCCCCCACGATATCCATGGTCAGGGGGATCCTCGTAGTTTTCCCAGCCGGGATTTCCCCGCGGTCCTGTAAAAGGGAGCCCCGCGATATTTATAGTGGGAGGAGTATCCCCGCTTTCTTCGCAGCCGGGATTTCCCCGCGGTCCCATAAAAGGGATCCCCGCGATATCCACAGTGGGGGGGGGGGTCTATCCCCGCTGTTTGCGGTGACTAGAATGAAGCCGTGACTAGTTACGAGAATGGGGGAACTACTCACCACCATGTAGGCGACACCCCAGCAAACTTCGGCGAACATGTGGCGACCTTGTTGCGACCTCATAGTCTCCTGTAGTCGCCTAAAAAGTCACGTAAGTGGGACAGGCCCATTAGTGAAGACAGATCCAAAGTACCTGTTCAATGGCAGGAGTTTGAGAAAATATAGTGAATATAATGCACAGAAACATAAAAACAGTTTTGACATGGAATAGATTCTGGTTAGAAAAGTGATGAAGTATGAAATTCAGGAAGGTGGGTTATAACATATTATTAAAAATGGAATATATTGTTTTCTATGTATCTAGGTATGTGCATGCTTATGTTGCGTCTTATTAGCTAAGACAGTCATGTGATATGCGTGCTTCTCAACAATGTTCTCAACATGAATTTTCAACGAGTAACAGTTTGTGTAAAATACCAAATATGCCACATGTTCATGTGCTGCCTTTAAAACTCATCTCAACCTTTGAATATATACAATGTGGCTCAAAGCAATCATGAAGATGTTACAATTACTATATTAAAAATGCTTTAAAGTGAAGAGAAATAGTGTTAAGTGCAGTTGTTGAGATTGCAGTTGGATGCAGATAGAGAAGCTATGCTGCCTTTGGTTCTGGGCTCAGTTTCCTTACTGTACTGACTAACAAATATAATATAGGCCCAGAAAAAAGATTGTCAAATATCATAGATAATACCAAAATGAGAATTATAATTGATTCTTATGAGAATCATGGGAAGGTGCAAAGGAATATTAAAGATAGTAAATAGGCACATGGAATAGCAATAACATGTGAGATTATGCATTTTGGAATGAAAATAAAAATATTAATAACACTTCAGTGCAATGGCAGGGCAGCAAGAATTTGAGTGCATAAGTTCCCAGACATTGAAGGCTGATAAAGTATCTTTAAAACAAAAGTTAATGAAATTTTAGTTTTTTTTAAATCAAATATTGTTCAGTATAAGTGCCAAGAGATAAAAGAGAGGAAAAAATAATTCTGAATAAGATTTCTATTGGTGATGCTCCTCACAAAATTTAACTCTAGACTTAGAATGGATAGCAAGCCTTAAAAAAGAGCATTTGTTGGTTGACCCGAATTCTGCTTAGTGTGAAGAGATTCCCTTTCAAGCAATTTTAAGTGTGGTCTTTGCAACATCTTCATGAATTCACTAGGCAAAAATCATTAAGAGAGTGTTGACAATATTATTTTTTAATGAGAATAGGGCATGTCATTTGAATGTATAAATTGTAGAAAGATGGGAAACAGTTAAAGTAGACTCTTCTGAGAAGAGAAGAGCTTAACATATGAGGAGCGTTTGACGGCTCTGGACATGTACCCACTGGAATTAGATGGATGAGGGGGGAATCTTATTGAAACTTCCCGAATAATGAAAGGTCTAGATAGAATGGATATTTCCAGTAGTGGGGGAGATTCTAGGACTTGAGGTCACAGCCTCAGAATTAAAAAATGAACCGTTAGAATGGAGATGAGGTTTCTTCAGCCAGAGTGTGGTGAATCTGTGAAATTCATTGCCTCAGACGGCCGACATTGGGTATTTTTAAAGCAGAGGTTGATATGTTCTTGATTAGTAAGGGAGTCAAAGGTTATAGGAGAAGGTAGGAGGACGGGATTGAGAGGGAAAAGTAGATCAACCATGATCAAATGGCGGCGCTGACTCAACAGGCAAAATGGCCTACTTTTGCTCACATGTTTAAAGAACATGAATTTATAAAAGGTTAAAGATAGCAGATTAAATACCAGAGATTTGAAAAAGAGGTCAGAAGGCATATTTTGACTGTATTATGTGGCTGCAATTATTTTCAGGGTTAGTAGTTAACGATAGATTATGCAACTATTCAAGTTATAATTGTATGAAGAAAATGGAGATGGATATATTACAGTGCATGATGGTTAAATATAATCAGTAGTATTTGCAGCTGATGATAAACACTGATATGAACTGATGAGCACAGTGTATTTTTTCCATGCTACAGCATCGATTGTTATTGTGCATATGTTGCTATTCCATCAACATCAGCAGAACCTTCTTTGGGATGCCTCAGCCTTCAATTAACATCCCATGCTACAGTCACAAAGAATAGAAACAGGCTCTTCGGCCCACTTATTCCATGACAAACATTGTATCCATCTTACAAATGCAATAAACATCGTATCCATCTTACAGATGCACCATATCAAGCATACTGTTGGTTTGCTTCACAGCATGTTTTGGGAACAGTTCTGCCCAAGATCACAATAATTGCAGAGGGGTGTAGATGTAGCCCAATCCATCACACGGACCAGACTCCCCACCATTGACTCCATCTACACTTCATGCTGCCTTGGAAAAGCAGCCAATATAATCAAACAGTTGTCCCTCCTCGGTCATTCCTTTTTCTCCTTGCTCCTGTCCGCAAAAGGTACGGAAGCTTGAAAGCGTGCACCACCGGACTCAGGAACAATGTCTTCTCCTCCTTTATCGGGCTTCTGAACAGTCCTTCCATAATCTAGGGTACTAGAGGTGTTTGATTCACCTCTACCCAGTTGAAGACAATGGACTTTGTCTGAGGAACTAGTAGATGCTCCCATTAATGGGAGTCTAGGACCAGAGGCCATAGCCTCAGACAAAAGGGACGTACTTTTTGAAAGGGGATAGGAGGAATTTCCTTAGTCAGAGGGTGGTAAAGCTGCAGAATTATTTGCCACTGACGGCTGTGGAAGCCAAGTCAATGGATATTTTTAAGGCAGAGGTTGACATATTCTTGATTAGAAAGGGTGTTAAAGGTTATGGGGAGAAGACAGGAGAATTGGGGTTGAGAGGAAAAGATAGATCAGCCATGATTGAATGACGGTGTAGAATGGATGGGCCGAAATGGCCGAATGGCATAATTCTGCTCCTAGAATATATGAACTCATGAACGGATGAGCTATATTTTACTTCGGAGTCACGTGAGTGACTACGTGAAGAAGGCCATCCAGGCGAATGCGCGTCATTACGTCTACCGCATTGAGCAACGTCGGACTGGTAGGCACGCTGCTCCTGCCAGCGGTAAGTTTAAACCTCAAGGTAAGTTTTAAACTTATTCCCAGGTTATGTTTTCTTTTGCAGGATTCTCTGCTTACAGAGTTTTCCTGCTGAATTTCAGGGCGAAGTCCGGACGGGCCGCGGGGGAACCTTTATGGACCGCGGGGAACCCTAGTCACGGACCACAGGGAATCCCGGTCATGACCTCGGGGACTCCCGGATACGGACCGTGGGGAACCCGCTACGGAGACCGCGGAAGTGCGGGTAGCGGGCGGCGGTCAAATTTACCTTTCGAGTCGCTGGCGGTGGAGCCAGCGGCTTCAGGCTGGTGCCGGTAGCACCTAGGCAACCCCGCTTGGAGTGTAGCCACGGAATTATATCACCCTCTCTGAGATGGGGAGCGTAGGGAAGAGGCCCGTTGACTCAAACAGGTCGGGCCAGGAGGATTCCAGATGGAGAGGATCCCCTCCTTCATGGGTAACGTCTTTGAACGTTCAAACCCACATGGAGCACCTGATGGAGAGTTGCTCCACAATGATATACTCCAAAGGAGGGAGTTATCACCGCGGGTCTCCTCGGGGGTCCAAGGCAATGGCACCTGTTACAAGGCTGCACAATGTCTCCCTCTCTGAGGAGGGGAGCATTTGGGGTCAGCTCCTGTCTTACTCAGAGCAAAAATCCTGATATAGGAGGGGCCATGTCAGCGCAGGTATCCTCAGGGGCCTGCGGCAGCACCTGTTTTCAGGGCTGCTTACGAATCTCCCTCTCTTTGGAGGGGAGTGCGAGGAAATACTCGCAAGCGAAGGGGTTACTGCCGGATAAATTGCTTCCAGTCATTGGCAGAATACCCGGATGGGGCCAGAGTTCCCCTCACGCTACAAGTGCTGGCAGTGAACAGCGCTATCAGGAGGGACATTGGAGGAAATGAAACCAGCTGCCGAATCTTCTCTTCAGGTAAGACTTATCCAACAGGTATACTTGGATGAGGAAGCAAAAGCTGGCAGATTGATCAAGGTACCAAAGACGAACAAAGCTTCATCGTATCGGCGACGACACACCCCACGCCTCATCGGCAGTAAACAGTTCACTGAAACTGGTGACAGCTTGAAAGCTGGGCAGAGGCCTTTCAGGCCAAGGTCCAAGCCGGTCTCAGGACATATGGAATCCACATACACTACCATTCCTACTCTCCAATCAAGGATGGGAATAGAACCCACATCAGGGGCCGTTTGGCTTACCATAGACCACTGGTAACCATGGAGGTAGGTGGGTCTGGTTCTTCCAAAACATGGGGTAGTGGACCATTTACAAGTTGGTAATATTTACAATTGTTTTGTACAAATGACAATGATAACATGAGATTCAGATCAGTTATATACTAAAATGATAACATGAGATTGGGTTATTATTGCACAGTATACTAGGGTACCAAGCTTGGCTTGGAATTGGGGCCAGAGTTGTCTTTCGAGGCAGGCTCAGTATTACGGCCAGGATTGCCTTCCGAGACAAGCTCGGAAATTGGCCAGAGTTGTCTTTCGAGGCATGCTCAGAATTATGGCCGGAGTAGCCTTTCAAGGCAGGCCCAGTATTATGGCCAGAGTTGTCTTTCAAGGCAGGCTCAGTATTATGGCTAGGATCACCTTTCGAGGCAGGCTCGGGAATCTGGCCAGAGTTGTCAATTCAAGGCAGGCATGAAATTATGGCAGGCGTGGCCTGTTCATTGTGAAAGATGGAGGATGTCGGTTTAAAATTGATTTAACTAGCATGTGCAACATAGATTTTTCAGTATATGGAACTTCGTTAATGTCTAACAAACTGAATTCCTTAGGATCTTTATGGCATGCATCGATTTCAAAGTTGAATACTATTCAGGTCCCATTCACAGGGATCCCAGGAGACATTTGGAATTTATCTGGATGGGGCAATGATAACAGTTAATGCGTTGCAAATGGGCTAACTTCAGCTCCCAGGTCATCTACCAAATTATTAAACCGGTGCTGGGACTGCTCAGAGCTCAAAAACACTTGTCATGGCTTAACTGGATGATATTCTAAACGCTGTGTTTTGCTAAAATCAACTGTTTCAGCCGCAACTATATTTGAGAAATTGAGGTTCCTCCAGTTAAACTTAAGTTGATACCAACTACAGTTATTGATTATTCGGTTTTACCTTTAACTATTAATTATCTGTGACTCCACCCTGGGGCAAGAGATTGGAATCAATAGAAGCCTGTAACAACCTTGTTATCAAGCAGTCTTCTATTCATCAAATGTAATTGGCAATATAACAACGTGCAAAGTAGTAACCTCTCATGTGCCATATAGGTCATTGTTAACGGATCTATGCTTTTACCAGCTGAAGCCACCAAAGTCACAATGGTGGACGAACAATATTCACATTGCTCCAGTAGTTTTGGCCAATAAATTTCAGTTATTACAGACTGATGTTAGTGCTCTAAGATGGGAAATTATGAATGCCATCTTTAGTTACGGAGGCGAATGGGATTTGCATGAATTACCAATACTTCAGTTATTGGTATCAACTACCTATAGACACTAGGTGCATACTATGGGTTAAAGGGTTATTGTGCGGATATGCATGCTCAATTCCAGGTTGATACACTGTGATGGTGGCATATGTTGGTCACATGGGTGCAATCAAGCCAAAGTATCCTGTCATAATTTACCTAACCTTATTTGGCGCTGGTGTATCATCACGTAAAATCAATGACAACACAGAATGGATGTTGGATCACAGAGTATTTTATGACATTATGACTCGATGGAACACCGAATATCGATATGTTTGCATCCAGGCTCATTCACCGGTTGTAAAGACATGTGGCATCACAGTGGCGAGGGGGAGGAATGTTCTTTTATGTCGTTGCTCCATTTTGCCTCATCAGTCGGGTCTTGCAATAAATTCAGCAAGATCCCGCTTCAGGGGTTTTTGTACTGTCTCACTGGCCTATGTAGCCATGGTTTCCCGCAAATGTTGGGAATTATAGTAGAACCTTATATGGGGTTTCTAAACATAAAACTTTGCCGGTTCAGCCTGGGACTCGGGGAACCAGCCTCTGCATGATTAATCAATTCATTGCCTTACAGAATCTGAGAAGACAGCTCCTGCGGCTCGGGGTGTCAGACCGATCCATGTATGTGCTCACTGCAGAATGCAGGGATAGCACCAAAAAAGTAGTACATTTCCTCTTCAGGAGATGGGAAACGTTCTGTTTTAATGCTATGTTACATATAATACGGCACGGACACTGACGTCTTAGAGTTCATTTTCAATGGGCCCTTGACAATAATTTAAGTTATAGTCCCATTAACTGTGCCCAACATTATTTCTCATCATATTTGCTGCAGCGAGCGGGACCCGCTCTGTCGGGTCTCACCCTCTGATATCCAGTTTATTAAGGATATCTTTACACAAGTTCTCCCAGACCCAAGTACACAGAAGTATGGGATATTGACATTGTGTCAACACTACTTCACCAGGGGGCTCCAGCTATATCCCTATCTTTGGCTCGGCTCTCATAAGGTAGTTATCCCCTTGGCGCTGTTCTCAGCGCAACGGGTCCAGTCATTACATAAATTGTGACTGGACAGGATGGTTATATCTGCTAATTATATAATATTTCATGTTTACGATTTAGTTAAGCAGGGCAGCCCAGGGGTGTCAGATCTCAAACTAGTTCTCATGGCATACCCCATGCACCTTCGGTTATGTGTGCTCACACATTTACAACATTACGTCAAGGTCACCTAGAGCCTTAGAGGCTCTCATACTACCTATGTAGTTAGTTACTAAAAACCTCATAAGAAGGTATCAGTTCAGACCACCTCCAGGTGTTTAACACGGGGTTCTGGCTTATACAGGAATAGATACTAATTTTCTAATCTCACTCCACCAGGGCTGCTACTACATCAGCAGCAAGGGTTATGTATGGTCCTCTGGACCACATCCTGCTGCCTGCAGAATGGTCTTACGAACGAGTTTTCCAAACATTTTATTTTAACCCATTGCCAGACCAGGGGTATTTGCCAACTCTATTTTAGGTTCTATTTTATAGTTTTCCCCCCGGATGAGAGGGGTTACTATTATTATTATATGTTCATTTATCAGCATCAGCATGTTTTAAATCTATGTCATGTCTGTATGCATTATTATTACTGTTTTCCCTTATCTGTGGTAAACTGATGCAGTCGTGCTTGTGTGGACTCTTTTTTCCCACGGCATGAAATCGCAGAGCTTCAAAATCTTCACATAGTCACTCACGTGACTCCGAAGTAAAATAGTAAGATTAAAAGAGAACTTACCAGTTTGAAGTTTGATCTTTATTTTATGAGGAGTTACGATGAGCGATTACGTGCCCTCCGCTCCCAACTCTCGTATCATAAAGATCATCTGGTAGTTCTAGTCATCTCTAATCTTACTATGTTAGTTCAACTACTGTTATCTGTGATTTCACTCCGCTGCTTTGAAGATTGACGCGCATGCGCCTGGACGGCCTTCTTCACGTAATCGCTCATCGTAACTCCTCATAAAATAAAGATCAAACTTCAAACTGGTAAGTTCTCGTTTAATCTTACTAATATACTACAATGTTTAGAACAATATACCGGACTCTGTATCTTCCTCTTTGCTGTATCTATTGTACTTGAGTTGATATCATTGTATCTATGTATAGTGTAGCTTATTTGTTTGGATAGGATGTAAATCTAAGCTGTTTACTGTGTGACAATAATAAATCTAAATCTAAACTTAAATACCAATTCCATATACTAGCAAATGGTCTATACACTTCTAATTTACATCATCTGGGTACCTCTTAAAAGTTGTGATACTTTGAGTCCACCAATCACTTAGGCATTACATTTCAAACTCCAATAGATCTTCTGTATATCCCCTCTAAACCCCCTACATCTTATCATGGAGCATTCGTAATAAGGTGCATGAGTTGAATGTGCAGATAGTTATTAATGACTATGGTATAGTTGGGATCACGGAGACATGGCTCCAGGGCGACCAAGGCTGGGAACTGAACATCCAGGGATATTCAATATTCAGGAGGGATAGACAGAAAGGAAAAGGAGGTGGAGTAGCGTTGCTGGTTAGAGGGGAGATTAACGCAATAGAAAAGAAGGACATTAGCTTGGAGGATGTGGAATCGATATGGGTAGAGCTGCGAAACACTAAGGGGCAGAAAACGCTAGTGGGAGTTGTGTACTGGCCACCTAACAGTAGTAGTGGAGTTGGAGATGGTATCAAACAGGAAATTAGAAATGCGTGCAACAAAGGTAAAACAGTTATAATGGGTGACTTCAATCTACATATAGATTGGGTGAATCAAATTGGCAGGGGTGCTGAGGAAGAGGATTTCTTGGAATGTATGCGGGATAGTTTTCTAAACCAACATGTAGAGGAACCAATGAGAGAGCAGGCTATTCTAGACTGGGTATTGAGTAATGAGGAAAGGTTAGTTAGCAGTCTTGTTGCGCGTGGCCCCTTGGGCAAGAGTGACCATAATATGGTTGAGTTCTTCATTAGGATGGAGAGTGACATTGTTAATTCAGAAACAAGGGCTCTGAACTTAAAGAAAGATAACTTTGAGGGTATGAGACGTGAATTCGCCAAGATAGACTGGCAAGTGATTCTTAAAGGGTTGATGGTGGATATGCAATGGAAGGCATTTAAAGACTGCATGGAGGAACTACAACAATTGTTCATCCCAGTTTGGCAAAATAATAAACCAGGGAAGGTAGAGCATCCGTGCATAACAACGGAAATCAGGGATATTATCAAAACAAAAGATGAAGCATACAAATTAGCCAGAAAAAGCAGCCTACCAGAGGACTGGGAGAAATTCAGGGTCCAGCAGAGGATGACAAAGGGCTTAATTAGGAAAGGGAAAATAGATAATGAAAGAAAACTGGCAGGGAACATAAAAACTGACTGCAAAAGTTTTTATAGATATGTGAAGAGAAAAAGATTAGTTAAAACAAATGTAGGTCCCTTGCAGTCAGAAACTGATGAATTGATCATGGGGAACAAGGACATGGCAGACCAATTGAATAACTACTTTGATTCTGTCTTCACTAAGGAAGACATAAATAAACTGCCGGAAATAGCAAGGGACCGGGGGTCAAATGAGATGGAGGAACTGAGTGAAATCCAGGTTAGCCGGGAAGTGGTGTTAGGTAAATTGAATGGATTAAAGGCCGATAAATCCCCAGGGCCAGATAGGCTGCATCCCAGAGTACTTAAGGAAGAAGTCCCAGAAATAGTAGATGCATTAGTGATAATTTTGCAAAACTATTTAGATTCTGGAGTAGTTCCTGAGGATTGGAGGGTAGCTAATGTAACCCCACTTTTTAAAAAGGGAGGGAGAGAGAAAACTGGGAATTACAGACCTGTTAGTCTAACATCGGTAGTGGGGAAAATGCTAGAGTCAGTTATTAAAGATGGGATAGCAGCACATTTGGAAATTGGTGAAATCATTGGACAAAGTCAGCATGGATTTATGAAAGGTAAACCATGTCTGACGAATCTTATAGAATTTTTCGAGGATGTAACTAGCAGAGTGGATAAGGGGGAGCCAGTGGATGTGTTATATCTGGACTTTCAGAAGGCTTTCGACAAGGTCCCACATAAGAGATTAGTATGCAAACTTAAAGCACATGGTATTGGGGGTTCAGTATTGATGTGGATAGAGAACTGGCTGGCAGACAGGAAGCAAAGAGTAGGAGTAAACGGGTCATTTTCAGAATGGCAGGCAGTGTCTAGTGGGGTACCGCAAGGCTCAGTGCTGGGACCCCAGCTATTTACAATATATATTAATGAACTGGATGAGGGAATTGAATGCAGCATCTCCAAGTTTGCGGATGACACGAAGCTGGGGGGCAGTGTTAGCTGTGAGGAGGATGCTAGGAGGCTGCAAGGTGACTTCGATAGGTTGGGTGAGTGGGCAAATGCATGGCAGATGCAGTATAATGTGGATAAATGTGCGGTTATCCACTTTGGTGGGAAAAACAGGAAAGTAGACTATTATCTGAATGGTGGCCGATGAGGAAAAGGGGAGATGCAACGAGACCTGGGTGTCATGGTACACCAGTCATTGAAAGTAGGCATACAGGTGCGGCAGGCAGTGAAGAAATCGAATGGTATGTTAGCATTCATAGCAAAAGGATTTGAGTTTTATGAACAGGGAGGTTCTACTGCAGTTGTACAGGGTCTTGGTGAGGCCACACCTGGAGTATTGTGTACAGTTTTGGTCTCTTAATCTGAGGATAGACATTCTTGCCATAGAGGGAGTACAGAGAATGTTCACCAGACTGATTCCTGGGATGGCAGGACTTTCATATGAAGAAAGACTGGATAGACTCGGCTTGTACTCGCTAGAATTTAGAAGATTGAGGGGGGATCTTATAGAAACGTACAAAATTCTTAAGGGGTTGGACAGGCTAGATGCAGGAAGATGGTTCCCGATGTTGGGGAAGTCCAGAACAAGGGGTCACAGTTTAACGATAAGGGGGATGTCGTTTAGGACCGAGATGAGAAAATCATTTTTCACACAGTGGTGAATCTGTGGAATTCTCTGCCACAGAAGGTAGTTGAGGCCAGTTCATTGGCTATATTTAAGAGGGAGTTAGATGTGACCCTTGTGGCTAAAGGGATCAGGGGGTATGGAGAGAAGGCAGGTACAGGATACTGAGTTGGATGATCAGCCATGATCATATTGAATGGTGGTGCAGGCTCGAAGGGCCGAATGGCCTACTCCTGCACCTATTTTCTATGTTTCTATGTTTCTATCATGTACCTACGTCTTCTTGTTATAGTCACCTCTGCCATTGCTGGATTGGCAACTTCCTTCCCCTATCCTGGTTCAATTAAAATGCGTCTCAATTAAATGGTCTTTCCTTGACCTATTTTCCCAACACAGGTAGAAACCCTGACCCATTTTTTTTCTCACTTGTTGCTGTTTTCTTAGCCTTTTCACCAGTTCAGCTATTCTATCTCTGAAGTCAAGCCTCCCCTAAGCACCAGAAAATATACCATATTCTTGGACCGTGTCCCACTAAGGAAAAGAAGGATGCTAAAGCAAAAGGTAGGTTGGTGAGATATGGAGAGTACCAGAATATCTGAGACAGATTTTGATTATAGTCTGGACATCACTTTATTCGTGCAATTTATTCAGATAAATTACGACAATACCTTATATCTACCAAGCTACTTTTACTCTGCCAATGTAACATTGCCTGAGATTCAAAAGAAAATCCCCATTGAGCAAATAAAAAGCCTTCTGTCAGATTGACTAGGGTGTCACTGAGATTTTAAGTCATAAGTGTTGATATGGCATCTTCAATCCTTAACCATAATGATTGAAAAATATACAGTCATTTGTGCTAATCTAGAAAGCTAATCACAATTGATTGATGTTTTCAATGAAATTGTTAGCTCAGCAACAGCCCTTAGTACCTGATAAATGGATGCATCATGTTTATAAAGGAATGATGATCATGGATTAAAAAAATAATGGGAATATAATGGTAAAATTAGATCTGGCTGATTTATGAAGCTAATCATATTAAAAAGCAGTAAAACCCATCTATCATATCCTTTATGTTATTGTTACTGGACCAATTCGAACTCTGAGGACAGAAATCAAGATTTCTTGCTCAATGAGAGCATTAAGAGACTGACCCAAAGGAAAAAGGTAGTGTTGAAGTACAAATTCATCAAGATTAAGGAGAACGTTGAAGGGCCAAATAGTCTCCTCTTTGATATTCAAGAATTAAACGGTTTGAGTCAGATAAATCATGTGTAGAGTTAGAATGTTTATTTCATAGTATTCATACATACTATGAAATATGATCATAATTTTGAATGTGCTGACCTGCCAATTTAACACACAAAGTAATATTGTGGAGTGATTTAATTATTTTAAAATATCACTAAATATTTGCTTCCGTACTTCCTTCTGTCCAATTGCTTCCAACCCTTGTCTAGGACTGTGACTTCTCATCATTTTGTTACCCCAAAAATAAAGCTGTTAACAAGATTAAACTTTGGCCAACAGTCTATTGATCTGATCTTAGCCAGAGCATTTCCAGCATTAGGTTCATTCATTATTCCACAAGTTAGGGGTGACACAATGGCACAGTCAGTAGGGCTGATGCCTCACAGCTCCAGTGACCCTGGTTCAATCCTAGTCTCTGTGGCTGTTCATGTGGAGTTTGCACATGTCCCCATGTGACTGTGCGGATTTTCTCCAGCTGCTCCTCCCACAACCTAAATAGGTGCAAATTATTTTGTTAGTTTACATCCCATTTTATAGATAATCATAACATAGGATGTAAATTGCTCTTAGTACATAGAGTCATAGATGAAGGAAAACAAGCCTTTCTCCCATGCCACTTGCTATATCTGGAGGTGATGGGGAAGTTAAGTGGGTAGCTAGGAGAAGAGAACAGGTGCCCTTATCTCTTCCACCCCCAGAGTAGATGGTGTCAGAGGACAGGTACACAAAAATAACGGAGAAACTCAGCGGGTGCAGCAGCATCTATGGAGCGAAGGAAATAGGCAACGTTTCGGGCCGAAACCCTTCTTCAGACTGGTGGGGAGAAGAAAGGAAAAAAGGAAAAAGACGGAGGAGGAGCCTGAGGGCTGGGGGAGGGGAGGAGACAACCAGAGGGCTGATGAAGGGGAGGGGACAGCAAGGGCTAGCAGAATTGGGAGAATTCAATGTTCAAGCCCCCAGGATGTAGACTGCCCAATCGGAATATGAGGTGCATTTCCTCCAATTTACAGTGTTGCTCGCTGTGGCCATGGAGGAGACCCAGGACAGAGCGGTCAGATACGGAATGGGAGGGGGAGTTGAAGTGCTGAGCCAACGGGAGGTCAAGTTGGTTAATGCGGACCGACCGGAGGTGTTCGGCGAAACGATCGCCAAGCCTCCGCTTGGTCTCACCGATGTAGATCAGCTGGCATCTAGAGCAGCGGATGCAATAGATGAGGTTGGAGGAGATGCAGGTGAACCTCTGTCGCACCTGGAACGACTGCTTGGGTCCTTGAATGGAGTCGAGGGGGGAGGTGAAGGGACAAGTGTTGCATCTCTTGCGGTTGCAAGGGAAAGTACCAGGGGAGGGGGTGGTATGGGAGGGAAGGGAAGAATTGACAAGGGAGTTACGGAGGGAGCGGTCTTTGCGGAAGGCAGACATGGGGGGAGATGGGAAGATGTGGCGAGTGGTGGGGTCACGTTGGAGGTGGCGAAACTGACGGAGGATCACTTGTTGTATGTGACGGCTGGTGGGGTGAAAGGTGAGGACTAGGGGGACTCTGCCATTGTTGTGAGTGGGGGGATGGGGAGAGAGAGCAGTGTTGCGGGGTATGGCAGAGACCCTGGTGCGAGCCTCATCTATGGTGGAGGAGGGGAACCCCCGTTCCCTGAAGAATGATGTATGTGACGGCTGGTGGGGTGAAAGGTGAGGACTAGGGGGACTCTGCCCTTGTTGTGTATGTGACGGCTGGTGGGGTGAAAGGTGAGGGTATGTGACGGCTGGTGGGGTGAAAGGTGAGGACAGAATGGCTTGCTGCAGGTCTCTTTTCCTTCATCTATGACTCTATGTACTAGGGGCAATTTACATCCCATGTTATAATTGTTGTTGAGCAAGTTTAGACTTTAGACTTTAGAGATACAGTGTGGAAACAGGCCCTTTGGCCCACCGAGTCCACGCTGACCAGTGATCATCCCATGCACTAGCACTTTTCTACACGCTAGGAACAATTTACCATTTTACTGGAGTACCCGGAGAAAATCCACGTGGTCACAGGGAGAACGAACAACCTCCATACAGACAGCACCCGTAGTCAGGATCAAACCCAAGTCTCAAACACTGAAAAGCAGCAACTCTACTGCTGTACCACTGCATTGCCCCCCAAGTTCTGCCACAAACTAGCTAAATTGCCATTAATTTCTGCTCATTTATTTGTGGAGCTTTTTGAAATAAATCTTCATGCATTCAGGATTTGAAAAACCCCAAAGATACATGATTTCTCGCGGCATTGCCAATGGGATATAAACAATAAACATTTGTGCTCCAGCAGATCTGTGATTACGATGTTTTCTGATGCACTACAGTGACAGAGCTGAACTTTAGAAATTTACTATACACTTCTAGTTTAAATCGTTAGATGCTAGGAGTAGTATTCAAAAGGTTTAGAACCTCAGGGTCACATAGATTATAGCTCATGGGAAGTGGCAATAATGAGCTGGGAATCTGTAATGAAAGATGTGAAATTAAGACACTTAGGAATTAATAATGTGACTGAACAGAGACAATGAATTAATGAGAAGGAAATCATGTTTAACTAATTTACTGGAATTCATTAAGGTTATAGCTAGTGAATGGATGAGGAGGAGCTAGTGAATGTAATGCATAAAGATTTTGGGAAGGCTTACAATAATTTACTGTGCAGAAGGTTTCTAAGCAAAGTCAATGAGCATGGTTTGTCAATAATATGAGTGTGGATTGAGAGTTGATTTTATATCGAAGTCACATGAGTGACTATGTGAAGAGACCGCCAGTCCGCATGCGTGTCAATACGTCAAACGCATGGCGCATGGACTGGCTGGAGGGGAACGTCGGTCTCCCCAGCGGTAAGTTTAACACCTCTCAGGTAAGTGCAAACTTGCACTGGGTGTGTTTGGTGTACTTTATATTTTCAACAAGTCTCTAGGTTGTAACTATGGAAAACCTAGGACTAAACCAAGATGGGCCGCGGTAAAACCGGCAGCAGAAGACCGCGGCAGTGCGTGAAGCCGGCGGCCGTCCATTTCTACCTCAGAGTCGCTGGCAGCTCCGGTCTGCTCAGCTACCTCTGAATTGGCTCCTATAGGGAGCAGCTTGGCAGCCCCGAAGGGCGGAACAGCCAAAACTAAAACAATGAGACAAGTCCTGTCGGACGATTCAGGCCAGGAGGATACTGCTCCCACATCCATGTCTGATGTGTTAGGCTGTTTGTCTCAGATGGAGCATCTTATGGAGAAGATGCTAGCACACAATATGCTCCGTGCTACGGAGGCATACTCAGGCAGTTCAATTCAAATGCCTGCTGCAGCTCCTGGTCCAGGGTTGCCATTTTCCTCGCACTCGGACGAGAGGAGTTTCAGAGATCAGTATGCAGCTGACTCCGAATATGAATGTGTGCCGGAGGCCCATGCTGTAATGCATGATGTGCATGTATCGCATAAAGAAGAGTTACCCGCTCTTGCCTCAAATTTGCTGCTCCTTCGGGGACAGGCAAGCCACTTCAAGGGGAGTTTGCCAGAAGCATCAGCTACCTCACTTCCCACCAGCTGAAGGAAGTGACTATGGTGGAAACGACTGCGAGATATCCCAGTCCGGAGAAATGTGCAACCTTAAATGTGCCATAGTTAACGCCATTATTTGGGATTATATTGGGTCCAATATGAGATCCAGAGAACTGAAGCTACAACGGATCCTGAGGCTATTGTCCGCAGGTATCACGGCCTTTGCTAGGTCAATCGATGACGTTCAATTGTCGGAGGTTCAGCAGGACGCTATGGCACCGCTGTGCAACGCTCATTTTGAAATCAACTGCTTCCGGAAAGACGCCATCAAGCCAGAACTGAATCCAAAGTTTGCACATCTATGCAAGGCCAGCAATATTCAGCCTCCAAAATTCCTCTTCGGAGAAGACTTGAGCAAACAGGTCAAGGACTTGCATGAGGAGTCAAAAGCTGCTGGCATGATCAAAGCATCTTTTATGAGCAAGATTCCCCTCCTCCGGCGTCAGCACCCCTACGCCTCTACCAGCAAGAAGCGGTTTTCTGAGGCCAGTGAGAATTCCAGATTTGTCCGACCCGGTCACAGGTCATTTTTAGGCCAAGGCCCATCCCGCCCATCCTGGAAGATGCGGCAGCCTCACGTCCCAACAGCTCAACATGTCAGAGCGAGGGGGAAAAAACAGAACCAAAATTAAAGTCCACTGGCCCTTGTTTCAAACCACCTGTAACCTTTGAGGTAGGTGGGTCTGATTCTCTCAGTCACATGGGATGTGCGGAGGAATTTCAAGTCGGTGGAAGGTTAATTTTGTTCTTGCATGAATGGCGTCAGATAACTTCAGACCCGTTTATATTGCACAGTATAAAGGGTTTCAAAATTGAGTTTTTGCTTAACTCATTTCCACCTACACAAGATACGCCGAGTCGGTTGTATATACTTGCTCCAAACAAGAGACTTTGGATATGCAAGCAGAAATACACGCATTGCACAAAAAAGGAGTAATTGAGAGATCAATTCATGAAAAAGATTAATACATCTCTAATATATTCTCCAGAGAGAAGAAAGATGGTGGATGTTGTATCATCCTTGATTTGGCAAATTTCAACTGTCATGTGCAGTATAGACATTTTAAAATGGGGAATTTCCTTACTACTAAGGAACTAATTTCCGAGGGCTGCTTTATGACATGCATCGATCTCAAGGATGCATATTATTCGATTCTGATTCACAAGGATCACTGGAGATATCTGAAGTTTAGCTGGATGGGGCAGCTGTGGCAGTTTATAGTGTTACCTAATGGTTTAAGCTCAGCCCCTCGGTTATTTACCAAACTGCTTAGACCAGTGCTCGGCTTGCTTAGAGCTAAAGGGCATATTATTATGGGCTATATAGATGATATTCTGATCATCGGGAGAACACTGCATTTGTAAAACTAGCTGTTTCAGCTGCCAAGCTCATTTTTCAGAAATTGGGGTTTATCATCCATCCAGCCAAATCCAGATTGATACCAACAAGGTCTATTGACTATTTAGGGTTTACTATCAACTCAGTGGAAATGTCTGTGACCCTGCTCATGGGGAAAAACTAGATTTAATGGAAGCTTGTTATAATCTTCTGATTACAGAAGAGCCATCTATTCGCCAGGTCGCTAGAGTAATTGGCAAAATAGTGGCTGCCTTTCCAGCCGCTCGGTTTGGGCCTTTGCATTATCGGAATCTGGAGTGTGCAAAGGATCAGGCAGTTAGATTCCACAAAGGTCATTTCGACAGACCTATGCAGTTGTTGCCAAAATCTAAAGCGGAGTTAAAGTGGTGGATGGCCAATATTCAACATTGCTCCGGTGGGTTTTTGTCTAGTAAACCTATAACAACACTGCAGAGTGATGCAAGTGCACTGGGATGGGGAGCTACTAACACCATCTCTAGATGGAACATGAACGAGTTACCATTTAGTCGTAAATATGGTATCAATAACCTGGAAATGCTGGGAGCATTTTATGCCTTGAAGGCTTACTGCGGGAAGCTACATGATGTGCATGTTAGACTTCAATTCGATAACACTATGGCAGTGGCATATATTAATCACATGGGTGGAAATAAATCAGTATCCTGTGATACTTTAGCTAATCTCATTTGGAATTGGTGTATAGACAGGAGAATTTGGATCTCAGCTGCTTACTTGCCAGGTAGATTTAATGCGGTGGCAGATACTAGATCTCGTAAATTCAATGATCACACTGACTGGATGTTGAATCAAAAAGTATTTAACGACATTATTGCTCGTTATGGAACACCTGATATTGATTTGTTCGCCTCCAGGCTTAATCACCAATTACCAAGATATGTAGCATGGGAGCCAGACCCAGTGGCGGAGGCTATAGATGCATTCTCTATAGACTGGGGGGGAATGTTCTTCTATGCTTTCCCTCCATTCTGCCTCATTGGACGATGCTTGCAAAAAATCATGCAAGACTTCGCATTGGGTATTTTAGTTGTGCCTAACTGGCCTACACAACCATGGTTCCCTTTACTGATTGGAGTATTAACGGAACCGCCCATGGCTGTTCATAGACATGAACATTTGCTTATTCAATCTGTTTCTTGGGAACCTCATCCGCTACATGACAGAATCAACATGTTAATTTGCAAAATCTGAGAAGACCTTTCCTGGGGCTCGGATTATCCGACCGGACAGTGGACGTAATCACTGCAGCTTGGCGTGATGGCACTAAGAAGCAGTACATCTCATATATTAAACAATGGGAATACTTTTGTGTCAATACGCATATAAGTTACTTTACGGCAGATATAGCCGATGTGTTGGAATTTCTTCCAACCTTATATTTTGACAAAAAATTGAGTTATAGCGCTATCAACACTGCTCGTAGTGCTTTGTCATCATATTTTCTGCTGGGATCTGGATACCATTCTGTCGGCTCTCACCCATTGGTATCCAAATTCATGAAGGGTATTTTTTAACAAAAACCCTCCTAGGCCCAGATATCGGGAAGTATGGAACGTTAATACAGTATTAACACTGCTTCGCAGTTGGGCACCAGCTGCATCTTTATCTTTGGCCCAGCTCACCTAAAAATTGGTCATGCTCATGCCGATCGTTTCAGCGCAACGAGTCCAGTCATTATATAAATTAAGGCTGGATAAGGCAGTTATATCCAATAATAAAGTAACCTTTTATAAAGATGAGCTAATTAAGCAAAGTAGATCAGGTGCACTAGGATTTAAGTTGGAGCTCTTGGCGTATCCACCAGATCGCAGATTATGTGTGGTTACATATATTAAAGAATACATAAATGTTACAAAAGTCCTTCGAGGCAGCCAACTGGCTGTCTTTGTCAGTCATAAAAAAACACATAGAAGGGTAATGGTGCAGACCATTTCTAGATGGTTTATGATGCGTATTAGCATTCGCAGGAGTTGATACTGATGTATTTAAATCTCACTCTACCAGGGCTGCAGCCACGTCGGCAGCGAGAAATATGGAAGTTCCGCTGGATCACATCCTTGCGACAGCAGGATGGGCGAATGAGTGACCTTTTCAGACATTTTATAATAAACAATTACCAGGCCTGGTTTATTTGCTAGCAGAATTTTAAGTTCTGTTAATTAAATCAACTGTTTATCCCTGATGAGAAGGGACCTATCTTTTCCATTAAAGCATGGACATGTTTGAAAGTTAACATCATGTTTCAATGAAGTATGTTTCTTCAGCCATGTTTGGTCAACTGGAGCAGTGTGTCTGCATGGAGACTGGTTCACTGCATGAAACCACATAGCTTTGAAGTCTTCACATAGTCACTCATGTGACTTCGATATAAAATAGAAAGATTAAACGAGAACTTACCGTTTGAAGTTTGATCTTTATTTCATGAGAAGTTGAAATGAGGGATTAGGTGCCCTCCACTCCCAACCCTACTTCTCATAAAGATCATTCGGTAGTTCTAAGGTCGTTAATCTTCCTATAGCTTAGGTCAGCAACTATTCTGTGGTTTCATACAGCTGCTCTAAAGTTTGACGTGCATGCGGACTGGTGGGCTCTTCACGTAATCCCTCACTTCAACTTCTCATAAAACAAAGATCAAACTTCAAACAGTAAGTTCTCGTTTAATCTTTCTATTAACAGCTAGAAAACAAAGGCTGGGGAAAAAAACAGAAACTGAGACTACAGGCTGTAGCTACTGAAGAAAACTGAGATTAGTGCATGCACCCCAACTGAGCACAATTTGACTGAGTTTGCACAAAACTGGGAATATTAATAATAATGGGGACTGCAAAGAGGTGTTAAGCAGGTGTAGACGAGTTAAGACTATGTTCAACAGTATGGCAGATGAAGTGTTATATGGAAAGGTAGGAAAAGGCAAAAACACAGGGTATGTTTTCTATCCTGAGAGGTTGATGTTTAAAGGGACTTGGGAGTCCATGTGCTCAAGTAACCGAAAACTAACATGCAAATTCGACAGGCACTTTATGGAGGCAATTATTACTGTTTTCATATTCCCTTTACTGCAATGCAATTTGAGTATAGGACTAATTATGTGACAATACAAATACATAGGATGGTGGAAAGACCGCATCTGGAGGATTCTGTACAATTTTGGTCTTCCTGGCTAAAAAATAGATATAATTTCTATGAAGGGAGTATGGTGAGATTCACCTGATTGGTTCATAGATGTTGCATCAATAATATGAGAACATTTGGACAAGTACATTGATAGGAAAGATTTAGAGGGATATGGGCCAAACATAGGGAGGTGGGACTTGCATAGTTGGGGCATTTTGGTCGGCATGGGCAAGTTGGGCTGAAAGCATATTGCCTGTATGACTCCATGACTCTATTGAATTGTCTAGACCTCTTATCCTTTTGTGTTTAGAAGAATGAAAGATGAATTAATTGAATAGTAAAATAATTATGTGGCTTAACTGGTGTAGAGTTGAAAATGTTTCCTTGGGCTGAGTAAACCAGAGTGCAGAGCCACAGTCTCAAAATAAGGAATGAACCATTTAGAACTGAAACTGAATTCTAATTTGGAATTCACCACTTAGAAGCTCAGTCGTTGATTACATTACAAATTGAGATCGAGCGATTTCCAGATAGCAGAACTATAAATGGATGTGGGGATAGGGTAGGAAAATACTATTGACCTAAAAGATTATCCATGATCTTATTGAATTGTGCAGTGAGCTTCAGGAAACAAATGCCCTCTTCATTCTTCCATGGCTGATATGTTTATGTAAGCAGCATGCTGAAATGCAAAACCAGATGACTGCAGATATCACGAGGGATACATTTTTTTTAGAGAAAGCAACTTCATATATTTTACATACAAAATGGGTTCATGAATACTTATCGTGAGCAGGATACGACATTGTTAAAGATTGAAAATACATCTAATACTGTTAAAGGAAATTCCTTTGTTGAGATATATCACAAATATCAAACGATAAGTCTGATCTGATTTTATCAAAGTGGACTGAGCAGGAATCTGCCTGTTATATCCTTCTTTCAATCAGCATAAAACAGTTATGATGGACCTTTTGATGACCAGCGAATGAGATTATTAAGTCTTGAAACAAACTTGCTTTCCAACTTAGGAAATAAGCAATCAAACTCCTGTGGAGATTGATTTCTGCCCTATGGAGGCAATTTTAGCCACAAAGTTGATTCAAGGTGATTGGGAAAGTAGAAAGGATAAAATACTCAAGCTTAGGCTCAATATCCCTCCAATACAGAGTTTGGGTTGAACAGAAGCACACTTGGCTGGCTACAAATATCAGCACATCCTGGGAATGCTAAAAAATGAATCATTATCTCAGGGATCTATCATTATCAGAAAGGATTGTGAAGTTATAACATTTCCCACAGAAAGAACAAGGAGGCAAATAGACCAAACAGCATGATTCAGACAGAAAGGTCAGACACCATAAGTTCCATTGAAAGGTTACAGACATGAAACATTGACTGTTCCTCTTCCCATAGGTGCTGCCAGACCTTCTGAATGAACATAGAACATAGAACATTGAAAGGCACAGCACAGCAACAGGCCCACAATGTCTGTACCAAACACGATGCCAATTTAAATTAATCTTTTCTGTTTGTTCAGTTCAGTGATACAGCGCAGAAACAGGCCTTTTGGCCCACCAATTCCACACCGACCAGTGATCCCCGCACACTAACACTATCCTACACACACGAGGGACAATTTTACTTTTATACCAAGCCAATTAACCTACAAACCTTTACGTCTTTGTAGTGTGGGAGGAAACCGAAGATCTCGGAGAAAACACACGCAGGTCACAGGGAGAACGTAAAACTCCGTACAGATAAACACCCGTAATCAGGATCTAACCCGGGTCTCTGGTGCTGTAAGGGCGTAGCTCTACCACTACCCCACCATGCCACCCAATATGCACATGATCCATATCCATCCATTCTCTGCATGTCCAGTTGCCTATCTAAAAAACAGTTAAATGTCATGACTATATCTGCCTCCACCAACACCCCGAGCAGCATGTTCCAGGCATCCTCCACTTGCCGTGTAAAAAACATCCCTCTCACCTTAAAGCTATGCCACTAATATTTGAGATTACCACCCTGGGAAAAAAGATTCTGTGTCTACCCTATCTATGTCTCTCATAATTTTATATACTTCTATAAGGTCTCCCCTTAGCCTCTGATGCTCCAGAGTAAACAATCCAAGTCTGTCCAACTACTCCCTATTGCTAGTACCCTCTAATCCAGGTGGTATTCTGGTAAACCTCTCATGCACCTTCTCCAAAGCCTCCACATGCTTCCTGTAACGGGAGAACCAGAACTGTGCAAAATACTCCAAATGCGGGCTAACCAAAGTTGTATAAGCTGTAACATGACTTCCTGGCTCTCATACCAAAGCGTCTAATGAAGAGGGCAGGCATACTATATAGCTTCTTTAGTACTCTATTTGTCCATGTTGACATTTTCAGGGAGCTGTGGACTTGGACCACAAGATTTCTCTGTAAATCCATGATGTTAAAGGTCATACCATTAACTGTATATTTCCCCTTTACATGAAACCTTCCAAAGTGCCATTCCTTTATACTTGCTCAGATTTAACTCTGCCTGCTATTTCTCCGCCTATTCCCTGAGCTGATCTATATCCCACTGTATACTTTGACAGCCTTCCTCGGTATTGATAGAGGAGATAGAGGTATTCAAGTTCATAACTGTTTCACACTGGATATAAGTCGTTCTACTCAGCAGATGGTTCGAAGACCAGAGGGCATGGATTTTTAACCTGGGGACAAAGTATATTGGGAGTGGGGGAATGTGTGGAAAATTCTTTGAAACAAGGAGTATATACAAAGCAGAACTTACTGCCTGTAGGTCTTGTGAAAACAGAATCAATCAAAGTCTTTACAGGGGAAAATAATTTGCATTGATTTGCATAATATGCAGAGTTATGGAAAAAGAGCAGAAAATTGAAGTTATGAGATTGCTCTAATAACTGCTAGTTTAATAATGCTGGGCAGAATGGCCTCCTGTGTTAAACAATGCTATGATTCAGCGATTGGAATAGATTGGCATCACTGGGAATCTATCATTATCACAGAGGACATATCATTAGCTCAGGCAAACCAACATTATCACAATGGATTAATCATTATCTCAGCAAATCAACCATTATCACAGATGAGTCAGTCTTTACCATGGACGATCGATTATTATCGCAAGCTGCTGCGCTGCACTTAAAGAGGTTTTATTTGTACTACTAGCACGGACAATCTGGAGCTTCCTAAACATGGATGAAATTTCACGTAGATGAAATGTCACGTATGATCTGAATAAGGCCTCAGTGCTTGTAATTATTTTGTTAGTTCCCTCTGACAAACATTGTGCAGGGAGTTCTCATGCAATGAAATCTTTCAGAATTTACAGTCCTTCAAATAGAGTCATAGTCATACAGTGTGGAAACAGGCCCTTCGGTCCAACTTGCCCACACCGACACATGTCCTATATACAGTAAAATAGAGGCACAACATTTGCCACCCTCTAGACTTCAGGCACCTCGCCTGTATTTAATGACTACTAATAAATCTCAGCCAGGGTTCCTGCAACTTGATCTCTAGCTTCCCACGGAGTCTTGGGATATATCTGATCAGGCCTGGGAGATTTTTTTACCTTCATACGCACCCTCACCACCTCCTCGACTGTAATATTGACTGCTCTCAAGACACTTCCAGTGACTGCCGCAAGTTCCTTTGTCCTCCTGTCTTTCTCCACGATAAAAACAGAGGAGAAAACAGAGGAGAAATCAACCACATCAATATAAGGTATAATGGATGGGAGATTGGAAAAGGAAGTCACGAGTCAAGAGTGCTTATTTGTCATGTGCATTGAATATGACTGGAACAATTACCCTTTTACTTGTTGCAGCTTTATTGCACAATTGGCAACCAGCATGTATGGGGAATGATATCATAGCACAACAGGAATCAGCTGAGCTACAAATGACTAATTGCATAATACAACAAAATACCAGTGCTGGAGAACCTCAGTGAGTCAGGCAGCATCTGTGGAGGGAATGAAACAACTATATTTCTGGTTCGGACCCTTTGTCAGACTGATTGCAGTCGGGTGCAGAGAGTGCTGCAAAACCGAGGTGGGATGGGACAAAGCCTGACATAGGAGTGATAGGAGGATACACGCAAGGGAGGTTTTATAGGTAAATGGGTGGAATAAGTCACAAAGCTAGAAGTGAGAAAAAGACAAAAGGTGTTAGATAGAGAGGAGGAATGAAATGTAGAGCCAGAGGATGGATATAGATGAAGAATGATAGGGTAGAGGTGAAAGAGGGGGGGATGATGAAAAGGGAAATGAAGGCTCAGGGATGGGAGATGTATGTATGTAGGAACAAGTGACTAGGCAGTGGAAATAATGGGAGAAATGGGGGGGGGGGGTGGGTTACAGGAAAGAGAAAGCGATAGGGAGGTATTACTTGAAATTGGAACATTCAATGTTCATTCCATTGGGCTGTAAGCTACCCAAGCCAATGGGAAGGGGAGTTAAAATGTTAGCAATTGGGAGATCCAGCAGAGTGAGGCCTCCACAGATGCTGCCTGACCCCTGAGTTCCTCCAGCACTGTGTACTCTGCAATTCTTTGTGTCTCTATCGTGCATTATACAGATTTAACAAAAGAGATCTGCAGAACAGGTGGAAATCCATAGAGAGGATAACAGAGAAGGAACTGCAGACAGACAAGATGGAAAACAGCAGTGGTAAAAACAGCAGGCAGGTTGAGGTCACAGAATGGCACTGTCACATCAGAGGTCCCCCAACAAA
This sequence comes from Malacoraja senta, assembly GCA_038087875.1. Lineage (NCBI taxonomy): Eukaryota > Metazoa > Chordata > Chondrichthyes > Rajiformes > Rajidae > Malacoraja > Malacoraja senta. The sequence continues at coordinate 341,999,189 of CM075977.1, read as the reverse complement.
AACATATGTGGATGTCAATGTAATTCACAATCTAGGACAGGCACAAATGAAGCGCAATGGTGCTAGAAACAGACTTTTATGAAAGCCCGTGCTTGGTGAATTACTATGAGCTAAATAAATGGCTTAGCTGGAACAACCACTTGTTCATTAGCAAATTTGCAGATGACACAAGAGCTGGGTGGCAGTGTGAACTGTGAGGAGGATGCTATGAGAATGCAGGGTGACTTGGACAGGTTGGGTGAGTGGGCAGATGCATGGCAGATGCAGTTTAATGTGGAGAAATGTGAGGTTATCCACTTTGGTAGCAAAAACAAGAAGGAAGATTATTATCTAAATGGTGTCAAGTTGGGAAATGGAGAAGTACAACAGGATCTGGGGGTCCTTGTTCATCAGTCAATGAAAGTAGCATGCAGGTGCAAGCAGTGAAAAATGTATGCATGTTGGCCTCATAACAAGAGGAGTTGAGTATAGAGCAAAGAGGTCTTTCTGCAGCTGTACAGGGCCCTAGTGAGACCACACCTGGAGTATTGTGTGCAGTTTTGGTCTCCAAAATTGAGGAAGGACATTCTTGCTATTGAGGGAGTGCAGCGTAGGTTTACAAGGTTAATTCCTGGAATGGTGGGACTGTCATATGCTGAGAGAATGGAGCGGCTGGGATTGTATACTCTGGAATTTAGATGAGAGGATATCTTATTGAAACATGTAAGATTATTAAGGATTTGGACATGCCTAGAGGCAGGAAACATGTGCCCAATGTTGGGGGAGTCCAGAACCAGGGGCCATAGTTTAAGAATAAGGGTAAGCCATATAGAACGGAAATGAGGAAACACTTTTTCCACACAGAGAGTTGTGAGTCTGTGGATTTCTCTGCCTCAGAGGGCGGTGGGGGCCGGTTCTCTGGCCAACTTTCAAGAGAGAGCTTAGATAAGGCTCTTTAAGATAGCAGAGAGGGATATGGGGAGAAGGCAGGAACGGGGGTACTTGATTGTGGATGATCAGCCATGATCACATTGAATGGCGGTGCTGGCTTGAAGGGTCCATATGGCCTACTCCTGCACCTATTGTCTGT
>CM075977.1:341970811-341997920 GCA_038087875.1 Malacoraja senta | reverse complement strand
TCAGGCAAACCAACATTATCACAATGGATTAATCATTATCTCAGCAAATCAACCATTATCACAGATGAGTCAGTCTTTACCATGGACGATCGATTATTATCGCAAGCTGCTGCGCTGCACTTAAAGAGGTTTTATTTGTACTACTAGCACGGACAATCTGGAGCTTCCTAAACATGGATGAAATTTCACGTAGATGAAATGTCACGTATGATCTGAATAAGGCCTCAGTGCTTGTAATTATTTTGTTAGTTCCCTCTGACAAACATTGTGCAGGGAGTTCTCATGCAATGAAATCTTTCAGAAATTTACAGTCCTTCAAATAGAGTCATAGTCATACAGTGTGGAAACAGGCCCTTCGGTCCAACTTGCCCACACCGACCACATGTCCTATCTACAGTAAAATAGAGGCACAACATTTGCCACCCTCTAGACTTCAGGCACCTCGCCTGTATTTAATGACTACTAATAAATCTCAGCCAGGGTTCCTGCAACTTGATCTCTAGCTTCCCACGGAGTCTTGGGATATATCTGATCAGGCCTGGGAGATTTTTTTACCTTCATACGCACCCTCACCACCTCCTCGACTGTAATATTGACTGCTCTCAAGACACTTCCAGTGACTGCCGCAAGTTCCTTTGTCCTCCTGTCTTTCTCCACGATAAAAACAGAGGAGAAACAGAGGAGAAATCAACCACATCAATATAAGGTATAATGGATGGGAGATTGGAAAAGGAAGTCACGAGTCAAGAGTGCTTATTTGTCATGTGCATTGAATATGACTGGAACAATTACCCTTTTACTTGTTGCAGCTTTATTGCACAATTGGCAACCAGCATGTATGGGAATGATATCATAGCACAACAGGAATCAGCTGAGCTACAAATGACTAATTGCATAATACAACAAAATACCAGTGCTGGAGAACCTCAGTGAGTCAGGCAGCATCTGTGGAGGGAATGAAACAACTATATTTCTGGTTCGGACCCTTTGTCAGACTGATTGCAGTCGGGTGCAGAGAGTGCTGCAAAACCGAGGTGGGATGGGACAAAGCCTGACATAGGAGTGATAGGAGGATACACGCAAGGGAGGTTTTATAGGTAAATGGGTGGAATAAGTCACAAAGCTAGAAGTGAGAAAAAGACAAAAGGGTGTTAGATAGAGAGGAGGAATGAAATGTAGAGCCAGAGGATGGATATAGATGAAGAATGATAGGGTAGAGGTGAAAGAGGGGGGGATGATGAAAAGGGAAATGAAGGCTCAGGGATGGGAGATGTATGTATGTAGGAACAATGTGACTAAGGCAGTGGGAAATAATGGGAGAAATGGGGGGGGGGGGAGTGGGTTACAGGAAAGAGAAAGCGGATAGGGAGGTATTACTTGAAATTGGAACATTCAATGTTCATTCCATTGGGCTGTAAGCTACCCAAGCAATGGGAAGGGGAGTTAAAATGGTTAGCAATTGGGAGATCCAGCAGAGTGAGGCCTCCACAGATGCTGCCTGACCCACCTGAGTTCCTCCAGCACTGTGTACTCTGCAATTCTTTGTGTCTCTATCGTGCATTATACAGATTTAACAAAAGAGATCTGCAGAACAGGTGGAAATCCATAGAGAGGATAACAGAGAAGGAACTGCAGACAGAACAAGCTGGAAAACAGCAGTGGTAAAAACAGCAGGCAGGTTGAGGTCACAGAAGGCACTGTCACATCAGAGGTCCCCCAACAAAAACATATGTGGATGTCAATGTAATCACAAACTAGGACAGGCACAAATGAAGCGCAATGGTGCAATGCATAAGCTACCAGTTTTATTGGCCTGTTTAGAAACAGACTTTATAATGTAGGAAAGCCCTGTGCTTGGTGAATTACTATGAGCTAAATTATAATGGCTTAGTCTGGGAATCAACACCCACTTGTTCATTAGCAAATTTGCAGATGACACAGAGCTGGGTGGCAGTGTGAACTGTGAGGAGGATGCTATGAGAATGCAGGGTGACTTGGACAGGTTGGGTGAGTGGGCAGATGCATGGCAGATGCAGTTTAATGTGGAGAAATGTGAGGTTATCCACTTTGGTAGCAAAAACAGGAAGGAAGATTATTATCTAAATGGTGTCAAGTTGGGAAATGGAGAAGTACAACAGGATCTGGGGGTCCTTGTTCATCAGTCAATGAAAGTAAGCATGCAGGTGCAGCAGGCAGTGAAGAAAGTGAATGGCATGTTGGCCTTCATAACAAGAGGAGTTGAGTATAGGAGCAAAGAGGTCTTTCTGCAGCTGTACAGGGCCCTAGTGAGACCACACCTGGAGTATTGTGTGCAGTTTTGGTCTCCAAAATTGAGGAAGGACATTCTTGCTATTGAGGGAGTGCAGCGTAGGTTTACAAGGTTAATTCCTGGAATGGTGGGACTGTCATATGCTGAGAGAATGGAGCGGCTGGGATTGTATACTCTGGAATTTAGGATGAGAGGATATCTTATTGAAACATGTAAGATTATTAAGGATTTGGACATGCCTAGAGGCAGGAAACATGTGCCCAATGTTGGGGGAGTCCAGAACCAGGGGCCATAGTTTAAGAATAAGGGGTAAGCCATATAGAACGGAAATGAGGAAACACTTTTTCACACAGAGAGTTGTGAGTCTGTGGATTTCTCTGCCTCAGAGGGCGGTGGGGGCCGGTTCTCTGGCAACTTTCAAGAGAGAGCTAGATAAGGCTCTTTAAGATAGCAGAGAGGGGATATGGGGAGAAGGCAGGAACGGGGTACTGATTGTGGATGATCAGCCATGATCACATTGAATGGCGGTGCTGGCTTGAAGGTCCATATGGCCTACTCCTGCACCTATTGTCTATTGTCTATTGTCTATTGTTCACTGTAGTCCTTGCTTGACCAGATATGGAAGGTCTCTCTTTACCCCACCTCCCCCCCCCCCCCCGAGAGAGAGCCCATCTTAACAAGCAGATGCTGGTTAATACACAAAAGGACACAAAGTGCTGGAATAACTCAGCAGTCAGCAGGTTTAAAAGTAACATTCGCTAATTTGCAGATGACACAACATTGGGTGGCAGTGTGAACTGTGAGGAGGATGCTATGAGGATGCAGGGTGACTTGGACAGGTTGGGTGAATGGGCAGATGCATGGCAGATGCAGTTTAATGTGGATACATGTGAGGTTATCCACTTTGTTGGCTAAAAGAGCTTCACAGATTGTTATCTGAATGGTCTCAAGTTGGGAAAAGGGAAAGTACAACGAGACCTGGGGGTCCTTGTTCATCAGTCACTGAAAGTAAGCATGCAGGTACAGCAGGCAGTGAAGGAAACTAATGGCATGTTGGCCTTCATAACAAGAGGAGTTGAGTATAGGAACAAAGAGGTCCATCTGCAGTTGTACAGGGCCTAGTGAGACCAAACCTGGAGTATTGTGTGCAGTTTTGGTCTCCAAATTTGAGGAAGGACATTCTTGCTATTGAGGGAATGCAGTGTAGGTTTACAAGGGTAATTCCCGGGATAGCGGGACTGTCATATATTGATAGAATGGAGCATCTGGGCTTGTATACTCTGGTATTTAGAAGGATGAGAGGGAATCTTATTGAAACATATAAGATTATTAAGGGATTGGACACGATTGAGGCAGGAAACATGATCCCGATGTTGGGGGAGTCCAGAATCAGGGGCCACAGTTTAAAATAAAGGGTAGGCCATTTAGAACGGAGATGAGAAAAACGTTTCCACTCAGATAATTGTGAATCTGTCGAATTCTCTGCCTCAGAAAGCAGTGGAGGCCAATTTTCTAGATGCTTTCCATAGAGAGTTAGATAGAGCTCTTAAAGATAGCGGAGTCAAGGGATATAGTGAGAAGGCATGAACAGGGTACTGATTGTGTTTGATCGGCCATGATCACATTGAATGGCAATGCTGGCTCGAAGGGCCGAATAGCCTACTCCTGCACCTATTGTCTATTGTCTTTTATCTATTGTCAGGGAGCATCTCCGCAGAACATGATGTGACATTTCAGGTCAAGACCCAAAGCAGGGAGCAGGCTTTGTCAACTAAAAAATCTGCCATAACTTTAATAGTTTTTAAATGCCTTTACCATTCAGAGATATCCACCAGTATATATCAGAGCAATCATGGCTTCAATTTCCTGCTCTTCTTCCATAACTGCATATTATGCAAATTCTATTGATTTCCCCCTGTAAATATATTGATTGATTGAATTGATTAAATGATTGAATCGTCTGAATGATACAGTGTGGAAGCAGGCCCTTCGGTCCACCGAGTCCACGCCGACCATTGATCACCTGTGCATTCTCGATCTATGAATTCTTTCTTTTGCACAGAGTCCCTACTCATTAGGGAGCAATTTACAGTGGTCTACACACCCACACATCCTTGGGATGTGGGAGGAACCTGGAGCACCTGGAGCAAACACATGAATTCACAGGGAGAACATGCAAACTTCATATAGGCAGCACTCAAGGATCAAACTCAGGACCCTGGCGATGTGAGGCAGCAACTCTGCCAGTCGAAGCATTGTGCTGACTTAGGCAATTTTATTTCAGAGTCACGTTTGTGACTACGTGAAGAAGACCCGTCAGGGCACATGCGCGTCATTACGTCGGTCGCATTGGCGCACGGACAGCATGAGGACAAAGCTCCTCCCGTGGGAAGTACTTTTAGAGTAATTTTAAAGCGTTTTAAAGCTCCAGCTAAGTGAGATATAGTTGGAGTAAAACAGTTTCCTTTACTGTGGTGCTGTGCTCTGTGTTTTGTCACAGGCAGCACCATGGTGAAGACGAGCAGGGGAGGACAGAGCTCCTCCTGTAGCAAGTACTTTTAAAGTACTTTTAGTGTTTAAAGCTCCAACTAAGTGGAGAACTTAGCTGGAGGGTAATGTTTCTTTTTTGTGGTGCTCTGTTTTTTATTACAGGCAGCACCATGATGAAGATGACCAGGGGGAGGGCAGCCGCAGGTAAACCATAGGAGAGCCGCGGGAATGCGGTCTGTCAGCGGGTGCCTCGTACCCCTGCACAGTCGCCGACCACGAGCGGGGCGACTTCAGACTCAGTGCTAAATAGCACCAAAGCCAATGCCAGTCGGGTGTAAGCCACGGGGAAGTCTGGGAGGCCATTGGACTCAACTCAGTCGGGCCACAACGAGCCTGTACGGGGCTGGAGACATTTTAACACGGTTCTCCCAAATGGAGCACCTCATCCAGAGGTTGCTCCAGAAACGCACACTCCGGGGAGGAGTCGTGTGGGCAGTAGGCTGCAGAAAGGCCACGCCGGCAGCACCTGGTAGAGGGCTGCTTAAAGCACCCTCATGCATGAGGTGAGTGCAGAGGGTCAGCTAAGGTCTGACCCCGACTCTGACGGAGACTTTGTTGAATAGCGACGAACGGCCGTTGTCAGAGGTCCATTCTCTGGCAGCACGATTCGCTGTCCCGTCAGAGTATGGAATGCCACTGGGAAAGCGAAGATGGCCGTTGTCAGAGTTCCCATCTCTGGCAGTACGATTCGCTGTCCAGTCAGAGGCTGGAATCACCAAGAGACAGGGTAACTGCGAGTTGCTGAAGGAGCCAGCAGTGAACCGGGTGATATTGAGCCAGATGGGCGTGGGCGTGTAGTGCCCAGGAGATGAAGCTGCAGAGAATCCTGAAATTACTTGGCTCAGGAATCACGGCGTTCACGAGAATGGTGGATGGAGGGCATGTGTAGGAGACGCAGCAAGAGGTACTAGGGTTGCTTCTTAGCACCCATTTTTGAGATAAATTGTCTCAGGGAAAGTGCCATTCGGCCCACCATTAATTCCAAGATTGCAGTATTTTTCCAGCCTAGCAACATACAGCCGGCCAACCTACTCTTCGGAGAGGACCTCGCCAAGAGTGTCAAGGACATGGATGATGAGGCAAAGACGGTGGGCTTGATGAAGCCACCGGCAGTCGGCAAGTTTCCAAAAAAGAAAGTACCCCGACAAACGAAGCGAGAACATGGTCAAACATTGGCTTTCCCGCCAAGGAGCCGGGGACAACGTCATCCACTAGGTACCAAGGAGGTAGGTTGGGCCTGGTTCTCAGGTGCACATATCAAATGCAACACAACTTAAATCTGGGGTACATTACATCTGTTTCTGGGATGAATGGAAGTAAATTACCTTAGCTCTGTTTATACAGAGTGTTATTCAAAGGTTTCGAATGGATTTCAATCCAAATTGTGATTTTCACATTCAGCATGCTCTTGGGAGAACTATTCAGTTTTCTTTAACAGAACAGATGGATGTTCAGACTGCGCTTGCAACCTTATGTGATAAAAGTTCACCAACCCCATCAATTTGTGTCTAATATTTTCCCAGGCCAAAAAAGGATGGGGGATATAGTATAGACATTGTAAGATGGAATTGTCACTGCCAAGCAACTGGATCAAGAGTTTGCTATATGGCGAATATAGACCTTAAAGATGCGCATTACTCAATGTCTGTTTATTTGCAGGATAAGGATATTTGAAATTCACCTGGATGGATCAACTATGGGAACAAAATTGTTAAAACCTATAATAGGCATGCTGAGAGGCCAGGGACAGGTTCTCATGCCTTATCTCGATGATATCTTGATTACAAGGGTATCCAAGAGAACAGCTGAAGTAACAGGTGATAGTTGTTAAATCCAATTTTCAAAGATTGGGCATTATTCATCCAGAGGAATCCAAATTAACACCTGACTATTTGGGTCACAATTGATTCAATTAAGTGACTCTGCCCAGGGAAAAAAGGGTAGAGCTAATTGACAGGTGTATCAAGCTAATGGAGGCATTAAGGATACATTCGGGTCATTATAATAGACTATGCAGTTATCAGTAAAGGCTATTTCTGATTTGCAATGGTGGCTTCACCATGTGTCCAGAAGTTATAGCAAGGTAATGCTTGACCAGCCTTCCATGATTTTGCAGATGAATGTCAGTGCACTCGGGTGGGGTGTCACGGATACGAGTTTAAGTTGTGGAGGCAGATGGACTGAGCAAGAGGCATCGCATCTGCAGACATGGGCAATTAACTATTAAGAGGTTTTTATGGACAAGGCTTATTGCTCTAACAAATGTAATCTGCATGTTCAGTTTCGGATTGACAATACTATGCAAGTGGCATATATATTAATCACATCGGTGGAATCAAGTCGGTATTTTGTGACAGATTGGCTAATCAAATTTGGGCTTGGTGCATTGAAAAAGATATTTCAGCTATTTATCTACCAGGTAGACTCTACATAGTAGCAGACGCCAAGTCACGAAAGTTCCATGACAACATAGATTGGATGTTGAACCAGGAGGTGTTCAATAATATAGTACTTATATTAGGTATGTTACAAAACTTACCTTCAGTCGCGCTGTAATTCTGCCACTGGCCGTGTGCGCGATTTTGGCGCCTTTAAGGGGGGGCGGGGTTAAAACGCGGGTTTCTCCTCCCTTGTCCTGGTTAATATTTTGTTGGAGTACAAGCCTTGGCTGACAAATCGTTCCTAGTGGCGATTTGTGTATTTTTTATTTTTATTAAATCGTCAATGTCAGCGCTAGAGTAATTTTAAAAGCAGCTCCTGAAGCGTCAAGGCCGATAACGGGGACCGATTTCACACACGGGACAGGTAAACGAAAGTGGTTTCTTTAAATGTATAAAAGTGCTTCTTAAGAAGCCTTTAATTCACATTTTTTCATGCGACACGGTGATTTTATTCCCCGAACTAACGGCAGTATTTTACATGCCAATACGGGGTTATATTCACTGCAAATGAACGTTCCAAAAGATCGCGTTCCAGAAATCCTCACTCACAAGTTGATTTAAATCCCCATTAATTTACAGGTATTAAACATTAAATTCCTTCCATTTGGCCTGTAAATTCATGAAAATTAGATTTAAAAATTATGTTATATTGTGAATTATTGTGTGAATGTTATTTGGACACTTAGGCTATTTAAAAATGTTAATATATTCTTAAGAAATTGATAGATGTTTAGATCTAGTAATTGAATTTTGTAATTAGCTACAATTAGGTAACTAACTAATTATATGCTTTACTTTCATGTCTTCGAAGTAAGATTGTTTCATATTTGTTTCAGAATGCTTCAATCTATAATAACTGAAAATTTCTTTCAGTTATCATAATTTTTAAGAAAGTTATGGGCTTTTAACTGTCCTCGATCACAGCTTTTGTGTTAAGTCAATGGAAAAGCAATAGGGAACTAGATGCTAATTTCTGAGTATGATAATGGCCATAACCTTTTTAATACTGAAGATATGAAAGTGAATTAAGTGTCAAATTAAACTTCTTTTTATGCTTTATCTGATGGGATAAATTGTAGACTATATTTTTAAAATCTCAAAATTTTGTAACATTGCTACTTATATATGAATGCCAGATATCGATTTATTTTGCATCAAGGTTCAACCATCAGCAGCCTAAATAGGTTTCATGGGAACCAGACCAGGTGTCAGTTGTATTTGATACTTTGACGTTACATTGGGGTGGTATGTTTTATATATTTTCCGACCATTTTGCCTAATAGGTCGGAGTCTGCAAGTAATCAAGCAGGATGCCGCTTTGGGCGTGCTTGTAATACCTAATTGGCCGAATCAAGCATGGTTACCTTTGATGTTACAGTTAGGGATCCAACCTCTTTTTGGTGATTCCCAAGCGTAGGAATTGACTGGAGCATCCGCTAACACGGGAAAGTCATTTGTTATGTGATTGTATTGACTTGTTAATTTGCATGTTTTGAGAAGGTCATACCTGGAGCAAGCACTGTCTGGGTGAACGGTGGACATGCTCACTGTAGCCTGGAGCACGAGTACTCAAAAGGAGTATATTACATGTAAAAAATGGGAGCAATATTGTGTACAAAATAATATTGACTATAGTACTGCAGGTATTGTGGATATTTTAGAGTTCCTGTTGACACTCTACGATGATGAGGGGCTCAGTTATAGCACCATTAATACAGCTTTAAGTGCTTTGTCATCGTATGGTTTTGATGGGGTCAGGAAAGATCCTATTGAGTTTCATCATATCATAGCTGGATTGATGAAAGGAATTTCAACTCTGAACCTCCTAAACCCAGATATATGGCGATCTGGGATGTAAGTGTGTTCCTCAAGATGCTTCAACAGTAGGTTCCTGTCATATCTCTGAATTTGCCAAACTAATCATGAAAGTGGTTATGCTCTTGGCATTGGTTCAGCATAGCAAGTGCAGATTTGCAAAAACTTCTGCTAGAAAGGATGGAAGTTGCTGAAGAGAATGTTATGTTATATAATTGCGTCCTGTTTAAGCAGAGCAGGCCAGGTGTCACAGGTTTGTTAAAATTGTGTTTCAGCATAACCTACTGATCCATGTTTATGTGTAATGGCACATTTATTTTCATTATATTGAAGCTATAAAGACCTTAAGAAATGTGGAAACAGCATTGTTTATCAGTTACATGAAGCCACACGAGGAGAGTGTTAGTGCAGACTATCTCAAGGTGGTTTAAAGCAAATGTTGATTAAGGCAGGTATTAACACTGAAGTGTATATATCCTTTTTCCACTAGTGCAGCAGCAATGTCGTCGGCTAGGGCGATGGATGTTCACAGCGGCCATATTTTTATAGGTGCCGGGTGGTCAAATGAATTATTTTTTTAGATTTTTACCATCGGCCGATCGCCGATCGGAGAGAGGCTGTTTGCAAATTCAGGATTATGTCCTGTTTAGTTTCCCCTGGGATAGAGGGGTTACTGGTTGTTTTGATTATTCAAATCAATTGTTACTGCATGATATTCACATTTCATGTTTAACGCATTATTGATTGTTTCTCATCGAAAGTCAATCAACGCAGTGAGAAGCCGGGATTTCGATCTGCGGCATAAAATCACAGAGCTTTGAACCCTTCACGTGGTCACAAATGTGACGCCGAAGTAAAATAGTAAGATTAAACGAGAACTTACCAAGTTTGAAGTTTGATCTTTATTTTATGAGGAGTTACGTTGGTGATTACATGCCCGCCACGCCCAACCCTCTCTCATAAAAAAGGTCATATGGTAGTTCTCATGTTGCTCATCTTAATATGTTACTTCGAATATTGTGTTATCTGTGATTTCATACCGCTGCTTTGAAGATTGACGCGCATGCGCCCTGACGGGTCTTCTTCACGTAATCACCAATGTAACTCCTCATAAAATAAAGATCAAACTTCAAACTTGATAAGTTCTCGTTTAATCTTACTATTATGCTTCCATTAGTTGAAGTAAAAAATATATAGAAACAAAGAACTGCAGATGCAGCTTCTCTGGAGAACATGGATAGCTTCTCTGGCAGAACATGGGTAGGTGTCGTTTCTGGTTGAGGTCCTTCTTCAGACTGATTACAGGGGGAGGGGGGAATGAAAGCAGGAAAAAGTGAGGGGGAGGGAGGACAAAGTATAGCAGGTAATAGGTCGACACAGGCAGGGGGGGCAGATAGTTGGAACAAAAGGCATAAATAAGAAAGGAAGGTGTGAGACAGGCTTGAAGAGTTGCGGATTGTGAAGCCAGAGGGGGGAGAGTAGTGGGGATGAGGGGTGGTGGGAGGGGTGGGTGGAGCGTTTCCCCCCTCCTTATCTCCATCCCTCCCTTCTTCCGACCCCTTCTTCCCTCCCCTCTTCCCCACGTGGACTCCCACCTATTTCTACTTAACGCCACACAGACAACAGCCGAGGTCTGCATCGAACCCAGGTCATTGGAGCTATGTGGCTGCTATGTCATCCAAGGAGCATGCACATGACGATGGTCAGACAGAAGATGCCTCATCGCAGGAGAGAGTAGACGACCACAGGCAGGTGAGTCATGGTGCAGACGAGAAATCAAGCAAAATTATAATGGGAGAACACTGGAGGGAGGGATCAAGGGAAGGTGGGGACTGAAGGTCGGAGAGACTTAGAGAAAGGGGATTGAAGGAGTGATGGTGATGGGAAGAGGGATGAATGAGGAGCTGGGGAAATTGTGTAGGGAGGATTGTATATTTATGGTCCTACGTGAATCGAATGCACTGCATGCAATAAGAATGTGAGTGAAGTCCGTGTGTGCTCCTGTATGAGTGGGTAGGCTTGGGTAATGGAGCCCTTGCCTTTGAAACCGTTATGATTGAATCACACCTCACTCTGCTAAGTCTGTCGTAGCTGCTTTGCAACAACCCCACCCATGCTATGCACAGGTAACTTCCACTCTTCACTGCAGTGGAAGGAAGTAACTCTTGACCACAAGGGACCACAAGGGAGTGTGAAAACACATATCAGCAGATGCAGGGACAGTTTCCTCCCAGCTGTCATCAGGCAACTGAACCATCATATCAACAACTAGACTAGAGAGTGGTCCTGTGCTACCATCTACTTCATTAGAGACCCTTGGATTATCTTTAATCGGACTTTACTGGACTTTATCTTGCACTAAATGTTATTCCCTTTATCCTGTAACTGTACACTGTGATTGGCTCAATTGTAATCATTCATTGTCTCTCCACTGACTGGATAGCATACAACAAAAGCTTTTCACAGTACCTCAGTAAACAAAACTAATCAAAACAAAACAAAGAAGGAGATTGTGGAGCTAGGGAAGTATAGAATAGCTTTTTTTCATTTTTCTGGGTGATGCCTGGCACTGAATATGTCTGCCAATGCAATCTCACTCAGGATGAAGGCATCACATGTGGCTTCAGAAACATGGCATTCACCGTATTGGTGGAGACAGCCATGAGAGGCTCTGCAACAGCGAGTGAATCGAGTACAGCCTGTGGTAACTGTACAGAGCAGCAGTGGAAGGAGCCGAGAGCATCGTTCTGGGCCGGGCCAGGCCAACCCCTACTTCATTGATCCAATTTTTTTGTTGTTTGTTTTTTAATTTTTATTTATTAGAAGTACATTACATTACAACCAATTACATTAGTACTCATCACGTATATATTATTACAATTAATGTACTCCATCATTTTTTACACTAATAAAAAGGAAAGGTTGAGATTAAGAAAAAAGAGAAAGTGAAGGAAAATAGTGAAGGTGTAAAAACGTGAGAACAAGAAAGAACAAAGACCCTGTAAGAAAGAAATTAAAAAGAAAGGATTAAGAGATAGACCCTAAAGAAGAAGAAAAAAGAAAAAGAGAAAAACAAATACTTTGTTATACGCATCACGCAAATGGGATATACCAACTCTCCAGCTTTCATCCCCCTTTACCTGACCTCATTTTTTTTGTTTTTTTAAGTACTTTTGCACCCTATACTTGTAATAATTCTATGAATGCAGACCACGTCAGGTGGAAGTGATCTGGTTTACCTGCCAGGAGGAGTCTTATCTCTTCTAGGTGTAATGTTTCGAACATATTTGAAATCCATATGTTTATAGTTGGTGGTACACAAAAATGCTGGAGAAACTCAGCGGGTGCAGCAGCATCTATGGAGCGAAGGAAATAGGTAACGTTTCGGGCCGAAACCCTTCTTCAGTCTGATAGGGGGTGGGGAGAAGAAAGGAAAAAAGGAAAAAGACGGAGGAGGAGCCCGAGGGCTGGGGGAGGGGAGGAGACAACCAGATGGCTGATGAAGGGGAGGGGACAGCAAGGGCTAGCAGAATTGGGAGAATTCAATGTTCAAGCCCCCAGGATGTAGACTGCCCAAGCGGAATATGAGTTGCATTTCCTCCAATTTACGGTGTTGCTCGCTGTGGCCATGGAGGAGACCCAGGACAGAGAGGTCAGATACGGAATGGGAGGGGGAGTTGAAGTGCTGAGCCACCGGTAGGTCAGGTTGGTTATTGTGGACCGACCGGAGGTGTTCGGCGAAACGATCACCAAGCCTCCACTTGGTCTCACCGATGTAGATCAGTTGGCATCTAGAGCAGCGAATGCAATAGTTGAGGTTGGAGGAGATGCAGGTGAACCTGTCGCACCTGGAACGACTGCTTGGGTCCTTGAATGGAGTCGAGGGGGGAGGTGAAGGGACAAGTGTTGCATCTCTTGCGGTTGCAAGGGAAAGTACCAGGGGAGGGGGTGGTATGGGAGGGAAGGGAAGAATTGACAAGGGAGTTACGGAGGGAGCGGTCTTTGCGGAATGCAGACATGGGGGAGATGGGAAGATGTGGCGAGTGGTGGGGTCACGTTGGAGGTGGCGAAACTGACGGAGGATCACTTGTTGTATGTGACGGCTGGTGGGGTGAAAGGTGAGGACTAGGGGGACTCTGCCCTTGTTGTGAGTGGGGGGATGGGGAGAGAGAGCAGTGTTGCGAGGTATGGCAGAGACCCTCGTGCGAGCCTCATCTATGGTGGAGGAGGGGAACCCCCGTTCCCTGAAGAATGAGGACATTTCAGATGACCTGGTGTGGAACGCCTCATCCTGGGAGCAGATGCGGCGTAGACGGAGGAATTGGGAGTGGGGGATGGAGTCCTTACAGGAAGCAGGGTGGGAAGAAGTGTAGTCCAGATAGCCATGGGAGTCGGTAGGTTTGTAGTGGATGTCGGTAAGGAGTCTATCACCTGCGATGGAGATAGTGAGGTCAAGGAATGGTAGGGAAGTGTCGCAAATGGTCCAGGTGTATTTGAGTGCCGGATGGAAGTTGGTGGTGAAGCGGATGAAGTCAGTCAGTCGTGTGTGGGTGCAGGATGTGGCACCAAAACAATCATCGATGTAGCGGAGGTAGAGGTCGGGAATGGGGCCCTGGTACGCATTGAACAAGGATTGTTCTACGTACCCGACAAAGAGGCAGGCGTAGCTGGGGCCCATGCGTGTGCCCATAGCTACGCCTTGTATTTGGAGGAAATGGGAGGAGTCAAATGAAAAGTTATTAAGTGTAAGGACCAGCTCCGCTACGCGGAGGAGGGTGTCAGTGGCCGGGTATAGATTGCTTCTACGGTCGAGGAAAAAACGGAGGGCTTCGAGACCATCCTGGTGGGGGATGGATGTGTACAATGACTGGACGTCCATGGTGAAGATGAGGGGGTGAGAGCCTAGAGAGTGGAATGCGCGGAGATGACGGAGAGTGTCTGAGGTGTCTTGAACATAGGTAGGGAGGGATTTAACCAAGGGGGATAGGATGGAGTCGAGGTAGGTGGAGATGAGTTCGGTGGGGCACGAACAGGCAGAGACAATGGGTCTACCGGGACAGTCAGGTTTGTGGATTTTGGGGAGAAGGTAAAAGCGGGCTGTGCGGGGCTGGGGAACGATGAGGTTGGAGGCTCGGTCGGGCAGGACGTGGGAGTGGATGAAGTCGGTGATGGTGCTGGAGATGGTGGCCTGGTGCTCGTCAGTGGGGTCATGGTCCAGGGGTAAGTAGGAGGAGGTGTCTGAGAGTTGGCGCGTGGCCTCAGCTTTGTAGAGATCCGAGAGTTGGCGCGTGGCCTCAGCTTTGTAGAGACCGAGAGTTGGCGCGTGGCCTCAGCTTTGTAGAGACCGAGAGTTGGCGCGTGGCCTGTTTATAGTTGGTATTGGAGCATTTTTCCAGAATTTTAGGATTAACTTTTTTCCAGTTATTAACCCATAGTCTATTAATTTCTTTTGAAACACATTTAGTTCAGGACTATCTTCCGTTGTTCCGAAGATAATCCATTCTGCTTTTGGTATCAGTTTTATTTTAAATAATTTTGTAAAGATTTCAAAAATTTCAATCCAAAATTTTTGTACAAAAAACAAATGAGTGCGCTATAGTAGCTTCTTGAGATTGACATTAATCACAAATGGATGATACATTTGGGAAAATTGTATTAATTTTAGTTTTTGAATAATATAATCTATGTAAAATTTTAAATTGTATTAAAGTGTCTTACATTAATCGAACATTTATGCACGTTTAATAAATGTTCATTCCAGCTTTCCTTTGAGATTTAAATAGCTAATTCTTGTTCCCAGTCGCTTCTAATACCTTCCGTAGATGGTATTTCTACATTTAAGATAATATTATACAAATATGATATTAAGTTTGGTGATTCAGCTTTTATCTGCATTGCTTCATCCAATACATCTGCTGGGATATTATAATGATCTTTTGTATATTTTTTCAAATAGTCACATATTTGAAAATATTTAAAATATTGATTATTTCCCAGTTTATATTTTATTTGTAGTTGTTGCAAAGATAGTAATTTTCCAGTTTCATACAAATCACCGAACGTTTTAATTCCTAGTCTATCCCAATGTATAAAAGATTTGTCTGTAATAGAGGGATTAAACGAAGGGTTATTAACTATTGGAGATAAAAGCGATAGATTTCTTAATTTTAAATTTTGTTTTATTTGTTTCCAAGTTCTGATTGTACTATGTATAATTGGTTTTTTGTTATAATTTATGTTATTCAGTTTCATTGGTGAGAGGAGGATCGCTCCAATGTTTCCAGAGGAGCAGTCCTCTCTCTCCATTACAATCCAGTCCACTTGCTGAGCAGAGTTGTCCATCAGTTGGATCATATTTTTAATATTTACTGACCAATAATAATACATGAAGTTAGGGAGTGCGAAGCCCCCTACTACTTTAGCTTTGTTCAAGTGTGTTCTTTGTATTCTATGTGATTTATAGTCCCATATAAAATTAATAATATCTGAGTCCAGTTTAAAAAAAACCTTCTTTGGTAGGTATATAGGAATCGATTGAAATAGGTATAAAATTTGTGGTAAGAAGATCATTTTTATTGCATTTATTCGGCCTATTAAAGACATCGGAAGCGTTTTCCAAAATTTAATTAGTGTATTTAATTTATTAAGTAAAGGATCAAAATTTGCTTTGAACATGCCTTGATATGTTCTGGTGATTTCAAGACCCAAGTATTTAAATTTTTCAGTAGCTATTTTAAAAGGGAATTTTAAAAGGTGTGTTGAGTCTTTCGGTTTTATTGACATAATTTCACTTTTATTCCAATTAATTCTGTATCCGGAAAAAGATCCAAAGTCCTCAATTAGATTTAATATGTTTGGTATAGCAATTTGAGGTTTTGTAATGTACAATAATATATCATCTGCGTATAAGGATATTTTATTATTTAAGTATTTAGTATTATACCCATGGATATCTGGATGTGTTCTAATTTTTTCTGCTAAAGGTTCAATAATGAGAGCAAACAACTGTGGTGATAATGAGCATCCTTGTCAATTTCACTCAGTTCCTCCATCTCCTTTGACCCGCAGGGGGCCGCGGGTCAAAGGAGATGGAGGAACTGAGTGAAATCCAGGTTAGTCGGGAAGTGGTGTTGGGTAAATTGAATGGATTAAAGGCTGATAAATCACCAGGGCCAGATAGGCTGCATCCCAGAGTACTTAAGGAAGTAGCTCCAGAAATAGTGGATGCATTAGTGATAATTTTTCAAAACTCTTTAGATTCTGGAGTAGTTCCTGAGGATTGGAGGGTAGCAAACGTAACCCCACTTTTTAAGAAGGGAGGGAGAGAGAAAACGGGGAATTACAGACCAGTTAGTCTAACATCGGTAGTGGGGAAACTGCTAGAGTCACTTATTAAAGATGGGATAGCAGCACATTTGGAAAGTGGTGAAATCATTGGACAAAGTCAGCATGGATTTACGAAAGGTAAATCATGTCTCACGAATCTTATAGAATTTTTCGAGGATGTAACTAATAGAGTGGATAGGGGAGAACCAGTGGATGTGTTGTATCTGGACTTTCAGAAGGCTTTCGACAAGGTACCACATAAGAGATTAGTATACAAACTTAAAGCACACGGTATTGGGGGTTCAGTATTGATGTGGATAGAGAACTGGCTGGCAAACAGGAAGCAAAGAGTAGGAGTAAACGGGTCCTTTTCACAATGGCAGGCAGTGACTAGTGGGGTACCGCAAGGCTCAGTGCTGGGACCTCAGCTATTTACAATTTATATTAATGAACTGGATGAGGGAATTGAAGGCAACATCTCCATGTTTGCGGATGACACTAAGCTGGGGGGCAGTGTTAGCTGTGAGGAGGATGCTAGGAGACTGCAAGGTGACTTGGATAGGCTGGGTGAGTGAGCAAATGTTTGGCAGCTGCAGTATAATGTGGATAAATGTGAGGTTATCCACTTTGGTGGCAAAAACAGGAAAGCAGACTATTATCTAAATGGTGGCCGATTAGGAAATGGGGAGATGCAGCGAGACCTGGGTGTCATGGTACACCAGTCATTGAAAGTAGGCATGCAGGTGAAGCAGGCAGTGAAGAAAGCGAATGGTATGTTAGCTTTCATAGCAAAAGGATTTGAGTATAGGAGCAGGGATGTTCTACTGCAGTTGTACAGGGTCTTGGTGAGACCACACCTGGAGTATTGCGTACAGTTTTGGTCTCCAAATATGAGGAAGGACATTATAGCCATAGAGGGAGTGCAGAGAAGGTTCACCAGACTGATTCCTGGGATGTCAGGACTTTCATATGAAGAAAGACTGGATAGACTTGGCTTATACTCGCTAGAACTTAGGAGATTGAGAGGGGATCTTATAGAAACGTACAAAATTCTTATGGGGATGGACAGGCTAGATGCAGGAAGATTGTTCCCGATGTTAGGGAAGTCCAGGACAAGGGGTCACAGCTTAAGGATAAGGGGGAAATCCTTTAAGACCGAGATGAGGAAAAACTTTTTCACACAGAGTGGTGAATCTCTGGAACTCTCTGCCACAGAGGGTAGTTGAGGCCAGTTCATTGGCTATATTTAAGAGGGAGTTAGATGTGGCCCTTGTGGCTAAGGGGCTCAGGGGGTATGGGGAGAAGGCAGGTACGGGATACTGAGTTGGATGATCAGCCATGATCATATTGAATGGCGGTGCAGGCTCGAAGGGCCGAATGGCCTACTCCTGCACCTATTTTCTATGTATCTATGTATCTATATTTCCCCTTGATAGTTGAAATTTCGAGGATAATATGTTATTAGTTAATATTCTAGCTGTAGGTTTATTATATAATAATTTAATCCATAAAATAAAATTCTCTCCCAGTTGGAATTTTTGTAATACTTTATCCATATAATTCCATTCTACTTGGTCAAATGCTTTTTCAGCGTCCAGCGAAATAATTGATAATTCTTGTTCTTCAATTTTGTGTGAGTGCATTATGTTGAGTAGACGTCTCATATTATTGGATGAATATCTCTTAGGGATAAACCCCGTCTGATCTGGGTTTATTAATTTACTAATATATTTACTTAATCTTCTAGCTAATGTTTTCGCTAATATTTTTTAATCTGTATTTAACAATGCTATAGCTCTATATGAACCCAGTTCTTCTATATCTTTGTCTTTTTTAAGTATTAGTGTAATTGTTGATTCAGCTAATGTATCAGGTAATATTTGTTTTTTTAAAGCATATTGATACATTTTTTATAACCATGGTATAATTTTGTCATAAAAGCTTTTATAAAATTCATTAGTAAATCCATCAGGACCTGGAGTTTTTCCATTCTTTAATGAGTTTATTGTATCTTCTAATTCCTTAATTGAAATTTGTGCACCCAATTCCTCTTGTTCCTTCAACTCTAACTTTGGAAGATTACAATTATCCAAGAACTCTGTAATTTTATTGGAGTCAGTTGTCGTTTTAGATGTGTACAAATTATCGTAAAATTGCGCAAATCTTTTATTAATATCCTTCAGTATGGTTAGTAATTCCCCTCTATCTGATTTAATCTTTTGGATCGTATGTTCTTTTTCACATTTTTTTTAGCTGACGAGCCAACAGTTTATGCGGTTTATCCCCAAATTCAAAGTGTTCCTGTTTTGTAATTTGGAAAAGTCTTATAAGTTTGGCTGATAATAGTTTATTTAATTTAAATTTCAAAATTATTATTTTATTATGTTTATCTATTGATGGATCTTTAGCATTATCTATATCCATTTGTCTAATAAGTTCTTCTAACTGTCTTTGTTCATTCTTATTCTTTTTATTTTGAAAAGCTTGATATGAGATTATAACACCTCTAATAAATGCTTTAAAAGATTCCCATAGTACAGTAGGCGATATATCTGGAGTGTCATTTATTTCAAAAAAGACGTCCATTTGTTCTTTTAAATATATACTCGCTTGCGGATCTTTTAGGATTTGAGAATTGAATCTCCAAAACGATTTATTATTAGACATTCCTTCCAGTTTTAAAAAGGAAGTTAGTGGTGAATGGTCTGAAATCGAGTTTGTATGGTATGCTGGGTTCACAGTGTGAGGGATTAACTTTGTATCCACCAGGAAATAATCTATACGTGAGTATGTTTTGTGTACCATTGAATAAAACGAGTATTCCCTGCCAGTCGGATTAGCAATTCTCCAAACATCTGCTATATTGGTATTGTTTATATAAGTATTTAAAAGTTCACTAGTTTTAGATTTCGTATTCCCTCTCTGTTTTTGGCTTGATTTGTCTAAATACGGATCTAAAACACAGTTAAAGTCTCCTCCTATTATAACATTTTGATAATTAAACTCTGCAATTATGTTCCAAATTTTATTGAAAAAATGAGGGTTGTCAAAGTTAGGCGCGTATATATTTACCAAGGTAATTGGAGTATCATGAATTTCTCCAGTAACTATCAAATATCTCCCTTCAATGTCTGTTATGGTATTCTGTGCTTTGAATGGAATACCTTTTCTAATAATAATTGACGTACCTCTAGATTTCGAAGTATATGAAGAATGATATATTTGACCTATCCATTTCGCCCTCAACCTAGCTTGATCTTGAGATTTTAGATGAGTTTCTTGTAAGAAGATGATGTCAGAATTGTACAGTTTCAGCTGAGCTAGTATCTTACCCCTTTTAATAGGTTTGTTAATACCTCTTATATTCCAACTGCAGAATGAGACTCCTCCTAGGTTCTTTTGTTTAACATCTTGCATTTTGAATAATTATGATACCTTTAAATCTTGCGGTGCATCCATGTCCCAGGTCTTTGGGTATTGGGGGAACCTTTGCATTACTAAGTTTTGTTGGCATATCCCTTTTACACTTATCCCTAAACACAAAACACAAACATGTGACTTTATGTGATAATAATATTAAATGTAAAAAAAATTGAAAAAGTGAAAATACAGTGTCTAAAATGGTCGACACTGTAACAAGTGGCCCACCTGTAGGTGGGAGAAAACCTTGTTTCGACTTCCATTGTTGATGTTAAACAAATAACTCCGCTCCCTTGGTTAATCATAACATATTAGGACGGGGCCTCACATTCAGATATATAATACAAATTTACCCTATATATTTCATTATAACATATCATATATATATCGCAATTTTAGCTACTAATTATTAAACAAATGATTTTAGCTTCAATAATAATCAACTGTTGGTTGAAGGGGTTAACGAAGCGCGCTCCTGGACCTGAGCCAGGTGCTCGTTTCTCATCCCCTCCTCCCATTTATAGATAAGGTTTAGATTTAGTAAAAAATTATATTAGTTATGTTAGTTCGTTATTTTTTTTTAATTTTTATTAGCGTCCGTTACTATTCTAGTTTAATATTAATTACTTGTTAAATTGTTAAGTTGTTAATAGGATAAATTCTTACAATTGGATTTAATATTATAATCTGTTAAACAATTAATGCTTCTGGTATAGTCCATTTTCTTCAGTTCGGCTGTTTACTTCGTTTGGAACACAGAATGTCCTTGAGTTAAAATTCCACAGATAACAGTCTCGCCATCCTAAACAAAACACTGCTTGAAATGGTTCTGAACTCCCGAACCTCCATTAACTGTGGAATTCTAATAAAAAAGAGGGTTTATTCATACCATTCGTTCTCTACTTTTCAACGATGCTCTGGGCATATTTGTACGCATCCTCCAATTTTACAAATGATCTTTCACGTCCATTATGAGAGATGCGCATTTTAGCTGGATAAAAAACACCGTATCTGACATCTTGTTTCCCTCTTAAAAGTTCTTTTGCCTTTCCGAATTGATTTCTCTTTTGCACGATTTCATACGGATAGTCCCTGAATATTTTGATAATGTCATTTTCCATCCTCAGCTGCACTCCGTATTTGATTTTGCTCATCACCTCTTCCAGTTCTGAAATGTCTCGAAATTTCACAATAATATGTCGTAGGTGGTCTTATCCAGCTTGAGATCTCGGTTTAAATCTTGGAACACCATGAGCCACTTCAATTTTCGGTTCATTGGAGAGATTAAGCAGTTGTTTAAGTAAGCGCATGGCAAACTCACGAATGTCCCTTCCCTCAGTTCCCTCTGAGACTCCAAGAATTCTCAAATTCTGGCGTCTAGAGCGAGCTTCCAGGTCCAGGCATTTGTCTGAAACTTTCCCCAGTTGAGTCACCATCTGTACTGAAGTTTGCTCATATTCTTGCTTCATTTGATCATGTTCTCGCCTCATTTTCACCATGTCTTCATCCACTCGAGCCATATTTTTCTCCAATTCCGTAATTGTAGCCATACTAGCAGCTACTGTTTCAAGCACAGCTGTGAACCTGTCCATAGTAACTTTTTCCATCTTATCCATTCTCCCCGATAGTCCATCTTTCACATCATCAATTTGTTTATTTATAGTGTCAAGTGAATCAGCCACCTTCTGATTACCAGCATTCAAATCCTCCTCTTTTCAATTTTTTCCATCATTTGTCCCATCAGAGTTTTATTTTCATCCAAAATGTCATCTTTCATATCTTTCACTGGTTTCTTCAAATCCTCAAATTATTTGTCCTTAGCCGGCTCTGTCTTAGATCTTGTATCCATTTCTGCAGCCACTTCAGAAACTTCAGAGGTAACTTCTCCTTCAGGATTCTTCAGATTTTTCAGCAGCTTTTTCACTGTTCTCTGAGGGCTCTTGGCTGGAGACAGTTTTCTCATTTAAAAGTCTTTAAGCCACCGTTTAAAACATCGCGCTTACTGATGATGTCATCAGCCCGGCGACCAGAAGCTCCGGTAAGGTTTTTAAATCAATTCCAACTTATACATAGATACATAGAAAATAGGTGCAGGAGTAGGCCATTCGGCCCTTCGAGCCTGCACCGCCATTCAATATGATCATGGCTGATCATCCAACTCAGTATCCCGTACCTGCCTTCTCTCCATACCCCCTGATCCCTTTAGCCACAAGGGCCACATCTAACTCCCTCTTAAATATAGCCAATGAACTGGCCTCAACTACCCTCTGTGGCAGAGAGTTCCAGAGATTCACCACTCTCTGTGTGAAAAAGTTTTTCCTCATCTCGGTCTTAAAGGATTTCCCCCTTATCCTTAAGCTGTGACCCCTTGTCCTGGACTTCCCCAACATCGGGAACAATCTTCCTGCATCTAGCCTGTCCAACCCCACAAGAATTTTATAGACCCGTTTTAACGCAAAAAATCGCGAAATTATTCGAGAGCGGAGCTAGGTGCACGTCTGTTAGTATAACATGGCGCCACCGGAAGTCCCATTGATCCAATGTTGTCAGGACATTGGCTCCATAGTGGGAATATAAGAAATTACATATCTCCTTGGTTTATGATCAGAGTTTTCAGAGACTTGGAAGTTGCAAATTGGGACCGGAATGTAGTGACTCACTGCGTGTTGTTCCAGAAGAGGATCTACTGTACTTGTGTCAAGCATCTTTTGACTGGATAGCATGAAGTGCAGGCAATTCACTGCTGCATCTCTGCACATGTGATGATAAACTAAACTAAACTAATTGAGGGAATGCTGCTCATCCCACAACTTCCTGTATTGTAAACTGAGTGACTGGAAAAGTTTCAGATTATTATCAGCAGTTGCCTAAAGTCGGGAAGGCAATGCAGACTAATCCCAGTGCCTGTGACATCACTTGATCCTCACTGAAATCAAACTGGATTAAATTATTTATTTGCAAATACGGTACAGTGCCTGGATGACCTCTCGGATGCTGCAGTGGACTGCAAATTTGCCGACACAGTGCGGCCACTTTGAAAGAACCAGTGGAAATGAAGATGAGACTCAATGTGATCTCAAACTCCACAGAGAGATTAGGCTTGAGAGCATGGCTGACATTCTTCCTACAGACTGTCAATAAAGCCAGCATGAGAAAACCCAAGTATGCAAACCCATTGAGAAACAAAGAACTGCAGATACTGGTTTACCAATAAACAAAAGACAAAGTGCTGGAGTAACTCACTGGTTTAGACAGTGTCTCTGGAGAACATGGATAGTTGATGTTTCAGGGCGGGACCAAAAACATCGCTGACCCATGTTCTCCAGAGATACTGTCTGACCTCAGTCTGAGGAAGGGTCTCGACCCGAATGGTCACCTATTCCTTTTCTTCAGAGATGCTGCCTGACCTGCTGAGTTACTGCAGCTTTGTGTCTATCTTCATTGTAAACCAGCATCTGCAGTTCCTTCCTACACATGGTGCCTGACCCACTGAGTTACTCCTACAGTTTGTGTCTTTTCCTGCAAACATATTGTTTGTCAGAGCAGTCTAGAATGAATGGAGTCTCTCCGATCACATTCTAGCTGTGACTTCATGTACACATCTGACTTTCCTGCCTGAAGTTCGCTGACTAAATCATTGACTAATCTGCGGCACTAAACTAAACTAAACTAAACTAAACTGGCCATTGCAATAATGATGCCTTTCATATTCGTGTACCGCCTGTAGAGTCAGCTCAGAAGCACAAAGCTAAACATGGAAAGAAACAATACCACCACATGTACTTCACTCTGTGGACATTTGAAAGCATTGGATCGGCCTGCAGTGAGTTCTGAAGGAACACAGTAAGGTGTCCCGTTGTCAGCATTATCCCTTTCAAGAGCAGATAAAGTCACAAACTACCACGATGTGTTCCAGGTCCCACTGTGGCTGTTCCACATGTGATGCTGGAGTTTTCTGTTCCATTTTATGCCAATAAGAACAGAAGTAGGTGTAATGCAAATAATTACTTAATTTCACGTATGCCTGACACCAGGAAAAGCATGAACAGAGTACCGAAATGCCTGATGCAATTTCATGCCTGGCATGATTTCACCCAGAAATGATCTTCAGCAAAACCTATTTCAGAGAAAGTTGTGAATGGATAGTACAGCAGCAAGAAAATTGGCCTGACACAATCCAATTTTTACACACCAGTGTGCTAGTTTTTATTATAATTCTGAGGTACTTTGTTCCTCCCTGTTTAATTTCCTTTCTGTACATGCTTCCCTTGTGTATACTCGAGAGTATACTGCTATCAAGCCTTCCACTCTTGGAAATCTTTCTGTTTACAAATTACATTAGCTTATCTGTTTTGCCTCATTACAGAGTCTAGGTTGTGGGCTCTTTCCATTATTTTGCCAATTTGTGCATCCCTTTAATAGATTTTCTCAGAGTTTGTTTTATCCTGGTTAAATAGAATAAATCCATACCTCCCATTAGACTTATCAAGCAGAAACTAATAAAATGTAATTCTTGTAATCAACAACTCCTTCTCCTAGACTGCCTGCTCCATGTTATGATGTTAGGCCAATTATTTCACTGCTTGAATCTTTCTATTTAGCCCTCGGGATATTTTGCGCATGGAATTAGATACAGTGCACAAGCAGGGCATTAAGCTCACCCAGTCCATGCAAAAGTTTTTACCCCAATCAAGTTTCTTCCCATCTTTTTTAAGGATAACCCCCTCTTTGCTCCCCCCCCCTTCTATCTTACCTTCTCTGAGATAAATTTGCCTCATTTCCCATGACAGCATTTTCCACATTTCCACTGCTCTCTGATTAAAATATTTTCTTCTAAATGTCCTATGTTATTTCTTGGTGCTGCATTTTTTATTTCACAAAAGATGGTTAAGCTTACAATTTTACGACACCGTGAGTTTTACAGATTATTCTGTCAGTTGTTCCTCTTTCTTGGTATCAATATTGAAAGGTAAAGCTGATGCATACTCTTTTCATTTCACCTGCCACTTTGGGATGTTCCGTGTTGTGTCTGTACAGGTCTCTCGTTTATTCTTTTGTCTTGGAAAAATATCCTTGTCTAGTTAATCGAAAAGCTTTCAGACCTGGCTATTTACAATCCCTAGCCTTGCAGCTTATATTGTGCACTCCAGGTCTGCTTGCCGTAAGATTGCATTTATCTTATCATGTATTCATTTCAGTGCTCTGTAAGAAGTGAGCTGAATGTGGAACCTGACGCCTCAGGTCCCCCATTCTTTGGCTCGTTTCAAAACGTCCAGTTTTCTTTTGAAATTTGTTTTGAAAGAAGCTGCAAAGGCTAGTTTATCTCTTGCCTTTTAAGAGGAACAAGGCTGCAGATTCAGATCCCATTGTCAAAACACATAGCCCAACTAAACAACCCTTTGGTAGTGTCTGCACAGAATCTTTCTGTCATTTGCCAACTTACCTCTGTCTGCAACAGTTTCATGACTTTTTCACAATCTGTGAGTTGACGGTTCTTCAGTAATTTGTTTTTGTCTTTGTTGCACGCCCTACATAGTTTTGACAGCACCTATTATTGTTTGAAATTGAGGCTGATTGATTGATTTAGCTTAGTTTCAAGAAGAATTATGCCCTCATCCACCTAGGCATGACAGTGACATTGCCAATGAGCTGGGCAATCTGAAATTTCAGCTTCAACAGCAAGTCCTAAAATTGGCATGTCATCAGAAGGAAAATGAACAATGTTGTTGTGTTACAATCACACTCACTCAGTGCCAATGTCATTCCATCATGTAACAATTCTTGAATAGGCTGATTGATACAATAAAGCAGAGAGAGGCAAAAAAATTGCTTGAGCTACTGTGCAAGCAATTGTCTAGTTGTAGTGAATGGAAAACCACAATATTTTCTAGCTGATATTCCTCTGTTAGCATTAACTATCTCCACCTTACCTCAGTGGTAACGAATTTGTTGAAGATTTTCAAGAAGGGTCCCGACCCGAAACATCACCTATCCATGTTCTCCAGAGACGCTGACTGATCTGTTGACTTACTCATGCAATTTGTGTCCTTTTCTGAGGAATGGGTTCATTTGGAAAGGCAAGGGCTGATTAGGGGGCATCAGCATGCATTAATGAAGGGGAGATCATGGCTCATAAATCTTACTGATTTTAAGGAAGGCAGAGCAGTAGACATGGTTTACATGGACTTCAGTACGGCATTTAACAAGGTCCTGCCTCGTAGGCAGTCCAGAACATTGAAGCACCAAGGATGCATAGTGTATTGACAATCACAATCCAACATTGTTTGGTTATAGGAGGTGGAGTGTAATGGTGAACGGTTGTTTTCTGACTGGAAATCTGTAACATGTGGTGTACCTCACAGATCAGTATTGAGACCTTTGTTGTTTGTAATATATATAAATGACCTGGATTAGAATGCAAGTGGTATAAATAGTAAGTTTGCAGAAGACACAAAAATTGGTGGGTTTGTAGAGAGCAAAAGTTAAAGCAGGGTATAGATCAGCTGCAGGGTTGGGTGGAACGATGCAGATAGGATTTAATCCAAGATAGACACAAAAAGCTGAAGTAACAGACAAGTGTGAGTTAATGCATTTTGGAGACAAATTCTGGTAAGAATATAGAGTAAATAGGAAGCAGTTATGAGCAGTGATATACAGAGAGACCTTGGGGTGCATACCCATAGGTCCCTGAATATGGTGACACAAGTGAATAGAGTTGTGAAAAAAGCATATGGTATGCATCCCTGCAGAGGCCAAGATATTGAGTATAAATGAAAATATGAGATGTCATGTTGCATTTGCAGGAACCAATGGTTAGAGCGCACTATTAGAGTATGCCATAGAGCTCTGTTAAGTGTTAGTTTTGTATCGTTTAGAGATACAGCCCGGAAACAGGCCCTTCTGCCCACCAGCCAACCAGCAATCCCCATGCACTAGCACTATCCTACGCACACTGGGGACAATTTAAAATCTTTACCTAAGCCAATTAACCTACTAACCTGTACGTCTTTGGTACGTGGGAGGAAACCGGAGCACCCTGGGGAAAACCCACAGTCACGGGGTGAACTTATAAATTCCATACAGACAGCACCCGTAGTCAGGATCGAACCCGGGACTCTGATGCTGTAAGGCAGCAACTCTACCACTGCACCACTGTGCCACCCTGGCTGCCACACTACGGGAAGGATATAGTAGCAATAGAGAGAGGGAAAAATGATTCACCTGGATGTTGTTGGAATGGAGGGTTATACTCATGAATAGAGATTAAATAGGCAGGGTTTATTCTCTT
>CM075977.1:341869815-341970611 GCA_038087875.1 Malacoraja senta | reverse complement strand
TATCACACAGGTAAATGTATAATAATCAGTAACACAATACATTAATAACAGTAATACAAGGTGACCATAATACTGCAAAAACTGAAGTCCATAGTGCAACCAATGACACAGTCCACAGAAAATCATTGTTGCTGGTAATGGTTAGTGTTGTGCAGTGTTCAAGAGCCTGATGATTGCTGGTCTGATGAAGCTGTTCTTGAACCTGGTGTTTTCACGTTGGATCAGAGTTTCAGATGCCTGTATCTCCTTTCCAATAGTAATATCAAAACGAGAGAGTGGCCAGGGTAGTATGGGTCTTTGATGATATTGCCCGTCTTTTTGAGGCTGGGCTTCTAGCACATCCTTTGGATGGTGGGGAGGTCAGTATATGTGATGGACTGGACAATATGTATCATTTTCTGCACTCCTTCATTTCTAGATGTTCCATTTACTGAACCATGCCATGATGCAACCAGTTAGTAATGAAAAGGAACTGCAGATGCTGGTTTATACCAAAAATAAACACAAAATGCTGGAGGGAACGACTCTTGAGAAAATGCATAGGTGATGTTTCGGGTCGGGACCATTCTTTAGACTGATTGTAGTGGTGAGGGTGGATATAAGCCAGTAGCATGTTCGTTATTTTGACTTTTTTTTTTGTATGTCCAAATGTTGTGTTAGTGTCTCTCGGTTTGCCTTGTATGTAGGGCCCGCCCTTTTTTTAACTTACCGCAAGCACGTGGGACCCGCCGTGTTTGAATTACTCGGCCCCCGCGCAGCATCTGTGCGGCGCTCCAGTGGATAGGCTCGGCGCTCTCGCCGTTGCCGCGCGGTCCCCGCTACCGGCGACGCGCGCTTCACCGCCAATGACCGCAAACAGGTAAGACAGAGCCTTTAGAGTCTGGTTCTATTATATTCCCAACATAAGCGGGAACCATGGCTGCATAGGCCAGTCAGACAGTACGAAAACCCCTGAAAAGGGATCTTGCTGAATTTATTGCAAGACCCGACTGATGAGGCAAAATAGAGAGAAAAGACATAAAAGAACATTCCTCCCCCATGTAGCGAGAATGTATCTCTCGCCACTGTGAACCACATATTTTTGCAACCGGTGAATGAGCCTGGATACAAACATATCGATATTTGGTGTTCCATCGAGCCATAATGTCATAAAATACTTGTGATCCAACATCCATTCTATGTTGTCATTGATTTTACGTGATGATACACCAGCACCAAATGAGGTTAGGTAAATATGACAGGATACTTTGACAGGATTGCATCCATGTGACTAACATATGCCACCACCACGTTGTATCAACTTGGAATTGAGCATGCAAATTATGCATATTCGCACAATAACCCTTTAACCCATAGAATGCACATAGTGTCTATACATACGTAGTTGATACCAATAACTGGAGAATTGGTAACTCATGCAAATCCCTTCTGCCTCTGTGACTAGAGATGGCATTTGTAATTTTTCATCTTTGAGCACTAGCATCAGTTTGTAATATAACTGAAGCTTTAGTGACCAAAGCCTACTGGAGCAATGCTGAATACTGTTTGTCCACCATTGTGACTTTGGTAGCTTCAGCTGGTAATAGCATAGGTCTGTTAACAACGACCTACATGGCACCTGAGAGGTTACTACTTTGCACGTTGTAAGTTCTGATAATGCAAAGGTTTGTTAAAAATTGGTTAGCATTGCAGGTTTTTGAAGATTTTTAAGATATCAAGTCAAGTCACTTTTATTTATCTAGCACATTTAAAAACAACTCTCGTTGGCCAAAGTGCTTTACATTGGTGGTCCAATTTGCACAGCTGAAACACTGCTGCTAACTGCCAATTACACTTGATGAATAGAAGGCTGCTTCATAACAACAAGGTTGTTACAGGCTTCTATTGTTTCCAATCTCTTGCCCCAGGGCGGAGTCACAGACATTAACAATTAAAGGTCAATCCTAATAATCAATAACGCCAGTTGGTATCAACTTAAATTTAACTGGATGGTTAAGGAACCTTAATTTCTCATTATAGGTTGCGGCTGAAACAGTTGATTTTAACAAAATACAGCGTTTAGAATAGCATCCAGGTAAGCCAGAACAAGTGTTTTTAAGCTTTTGGCAGTCCAAGCACCGGTGTAGTAATTTGGTAAATAACCTGGGAGCTGAAGTTAGCCCATTTTGCAACGCTTTAACTGTTATCATTGTCCCATCCAGGTAAATTTCAAATGTCTCCAGTGATCCCTGAGAATGGAAATCAGTTGTTTAACAGTAACGAAATTCCATATTCTGAAAAGTCTATGTTGTACATGCGAGTTAAATCGAAGTTGGACCGACATCCTCCATCGTTCACAATGAACAGGCCACACCTGCCATAATTCCGTGCCTGCCTCGAACGACAACTCTGACCAGATTCCCGAGCCTGTCTCGAAAGGAACTTCTGGCCATAATACTGAGCCTGCCTCGAAAGACAACTCTGGCCATAATACTGGGCCTGCCTTGAAAGACAACTCTGGCCATAATTCTGAGCCTGCCTCGAAAGACAACTCTGGCCATATTTCCGAGCTTGTCTCAGAAGGCAATCCTGGCCGTAATACTGAGCCTGCCTCGAAAGACAACTCTGGCCCCAATTCCAAGCCATGCTTGGAACCCTTGTATACTGTGCAAAATAAACCAATCACATGTTATCATTTTAGTTTATAAATGGATCTGAATCTCATGTTATCATTGTCATTTGAACAAAACACAAGTGTAAATATTACCAACTTGTAAATGGTCCACATACCCCATGTTTCGGAAGAACCAGACCCACCTACCTCCATGGTTACCAGTGGCCTTATGGTAAGCCCAAAGGCCCCTGATGTGGGTTATATTCCCGTCCTTGATTGGAGAGTAGGACTGGTAGGTGTGTGGATTCCATATTTCCTGAGACCGGCTTTTACCTTGGCCTGAAAGACCTATGCCCCACTTTCAAGCTGCCACCAGCTTCAGTGAACTGCTTAATGCCGATGAGGTGGGGGGGGGGGTGTCGTCTCCGAAATGATGAAGCTTTGTTCGTACCTTGATTAGTCCGACAGCTTTTGCTTCCTCATCCAGATATACTTGTTGGATAAGTCTTACCTGAAGAGAAAATTCGGCGGCTGGTTTCATTTCTCCAATATCACCCCTGATAGCACTGTTCACTGCCGGCACTTGTAGCGTGAGGGGAATTCTGGCCCCTTCCAGGTTTTCTGCCCATGGCTGGAACCAACTCTTCCGGCAGTAACCCCTTCGTTTGCGTGTATTTCCTTGGAGCAATATGCATGTGGTCCAGTATGTTCCACCGACATACTTTCGAATTTGAA
Organism: Malacoraja senta; assembly: GCA_038087875.1. Classification (NCBI taxonomy): domain Eukaryota; kingdom Metazoa; phylum Chordata; class Chondrichthyes; order Rajiformes; family Rajidae; genus Malacoraja; species Malacoraja senta. The sequence continues at coordinate 341,967,283 of CM075977.1, read as the reverse complement.
GTCAATTACAGACTGACCACTCGCACTCCCCTCCAAAGAGAGGGAGATTCGTAGGCAGCCCTGAAAACAGGTGCTGCCGCAGGCCCCCGAGGATACCTGCACTGATACAGCCCCTCCTATGGACCTATATCAGGATTTTTGCTCTGAGTCAGTCAGGAACTGACCCCGAATGCTCCCCTCCTCAGAGAGGGAGACATTGTGCAGCCCTGAAACAGGTGCCGCTGCCGCGGGCCCCCTGAGGAGACCCACGCTGATAACTCCCTCCTTTGGAGTAATATCATTGTGGAGCAACCTCTCCATCAGGTGCTCCTTGTGTGTTTAGACGTCCGCAGATGCTACCCATTGAAGGAGGGAAGACTCCTCGCCCGACTTGTCTGAGTCCAAAGGCCTGACTGACTTACTCCTGGCTTTCCCCCATTTCTGGGGCACCATAGCAGTCTGGGAGCCGCTGACCGCACTGTCAGCGACTCTGGTGGCGAGACCGACTTACCCTTGGTTTTACCCCCATTCTGGGGAACCACAGCAGTCTCGGAGCCGCTGACCCCATTGTCAGCGACTTAGGTAGCGAACCCGACGGCCGACGGCACCCGCGCTTCCGCGGTCCGGACCAGGATCTCCCCACGGTCCATAACCGGTTTCCCCGCGGCCCGTCTGGACTTCGCCCCGAAATCATCCAGCAGGAAGAACTCTGTAAGAAGAGTTTCCTGCCAGAAAAAACAGAAACTGGAAATAAGTTTAAACTTACCTGCAGGTTTAAACTTACTGCTGGAAGGAGCAGCGCACCTGCCAGTCAGTCGCTGCGCCATGCGCAAGGCGTAATGACGCGCATGTGCACTGGCGGGCTTCTTCACGGAATCACTCACGTGACTCGGAAGTAAAATTGAGTCAAGCTGACATAAAGACATGGCTTTGAAATGCAGAAAATTTGCTGCAGCTTTCATCTAAAATATAAAATGCATCATATCATCACTAATTGCTCTTTGGCAAGAATAGTATGTGATATGATTAGCTCATTTTGTTATTTTGTTCTGACAATTATGGATTTTACATTGCAGGGTATAATTTACAATCATAAATTTACATTAAAAGCCATATTCCCACATTATATGATATGCAAAATCTGTCTCCTGGTCATTATATGTCCCCTGAGTGAATTACTCCCAAATTATTATTTTCATTGTTTCCAGCCACTTTTCATAATAGCAGTTTTTTCATTGCTAAGATTTAATTTCTGAAATCAGAAATATCTATTTTAACTTATTTCAGAAAGAAGGATGAGAAACTATCTTCTTTTTCTTGTTAGATCGCTTCACTGAATAAATTACAATTATTCTTCAGACAAATGCCTTCTCTCTTTCACTTTCTGCATCACCGAAGAAATTAAGGGGTATTAGTCTAACCTTGAAGTGTACAATGGACAGACACACCTGTGCATAAATGTAGTTATAAGCCTTGTTGCTTGCTTTTCAATTGACGGAGAAGTCCACAACATTTCTACATAATCACCCCCATTATTGCCCTGGGGCGTTTGTGGACCTCAATGCTGTCAATAATATATTAATAAAAATCTTACTTGTAATTCTCCTCAGTCAATTTTCACTCCCCTCATAAGCCAACACTACAATTAATAGATATAAAACCGTTCAAAAATGGAAAAAGATAAATTGATGTGCAAGTCACTGAGGAGGTAATATTGCAGACATGACAGTCAACCAACATTAGTAATTGGAACATTAGGTAATGTCGGTAGAAACACTAATGGTCTGTGTTCCGGAAGTGGCGGCGCTGTCGTACAGCAGCGGCTCGCCTGCAGTCCGTCTGTTTTTACTTTTTTTTTTTGTTTTCTTTTGTTCCTGTTTCAGTTAAATTTTAGTTTATTGGGTTGTGTATGTGTGGGGTGGGGGGGTGGGGGGGTGAAACATGACTTTTGTCTCTTCCTTCGGGGGAATGCGACTTTTTCTTGTCGTGTCCCCCTTCTCTGCCTCCGTCTGCGCCGAGGCCAAAATGGCGGAGCTGCCGGCCTCCAACTCCAACTGCGAGCGACCGACCGACCTCGAGGCTCCGGAGGCAGAGCCAGGACTTACCAGCACGGGGCTGGCCAACTTCGGGGCTGCGGTGGCGTTCCGGCGGTGGCGACCGAGGACACTGGTGGCGACCTGAATCCGGAGGCTCGGCCGCAGCTGGCCCAGTGGACGACATCTTCGGGAGCGCGAGGCTGGCCGGCTTCGGGGCTGCGGTGGCGTCCGGCGGTGGCGACCGAGGACACTGGTGGCGACCTGAATCCGGAGGCTCGACCGCGGGCCCAGTGGACGACATCGTCGGGAGCGCGCAGGTCACAGGTTGGTCAACTACAGCTGCGTCCGCTGGACTGGAGGGCGGCAGCTTCGGCAGCTTCGACCACCCCGGGCCACGGAGTTTGAACCGGCCCGTCGTGGAGCACGGATTCGGCCGCTGGACTGGCTTACCGTCGCCCGGCGGGGCCACAGCATCAGAAGCCTGGATCGCCTCAGCGCAGAGGGAGAAGAAAGCGGGAAGAGACAGAGACTTTAAGACTTTTGCCTCCATCACAGTGAGGAGGTGCCTGGTGAACTCACTGTGGTGGATGTTAATTTGTGTTTATTGTGTGTTTTGTCATTTATTATTATATGTATGACTGCAGGCAACGGAATTTCGTTCAGACCGAAAGGTCTGAATGACAAATAAAGGAATCTCTAATCTCTAAGAATCTCTAATCTCTTTACCACCATCTGAGGGTTTCCACCTCTTGAAAAATAAGTAATGTATTAACAAGTGTGAGGAACAGAATGATTACTGCTTGTTAAATTTTCATGAGGTCATTATTAAAGACTTACACAATATTCTGCAGCTGCAGTCTTGAATATTAAAGCAATGTTTCACTGGAGGTCCGACCTGGCAAATCATGTGACAAGGGAACATGGACAGTGCACAATAATTTGGTTCCTTGTCAACATGGGAGTGACTGCCATTGGTAAGTTCAGCACCACGGAAAGTGGCATAATGGAGATAATAGGCAGACCACAGAGGTTTATTGTGCATGAGTTCCTTCAAATACCATTACGAAACAGAATTAACTGTGCCAGCAAAAATAAAAACTCACACATTTGAAAGGCATATTGTTTCTCAGCCGGCTCACTAAAGGATAATGAAATACCCCCAACTCTCAGTCTGAAGTAGGGTCTCAACCTGAAACGTCACCTATTCCTTTTCTTCAGAGATGCTGCCTGACCCGCTGAGTTATTCCAGATTGTTGTGTCTATCGAATATCATGAATCCTGGGAACACCACATTGTTTCTCAACAAGCAAATTAAAAGATACATAGATAATCATAAAGTGCTGGAGCAACTCAGCGGGTCAGGCAGCAACTCTGCAGTAAAAGGATATCCCTTTTCTTTTTCTCCAGAGATGCTGCATGACCCACTGAGTTACTCCAGAACTTTGTGTCTATCTTTGGTGTAAACCACCATCTGTAGTTCTTTGTTTCTACTTAAAGAAACTTAGATGCTGGATATTGTAAAGTGCGTTACTTTTATTCAAATACTACAGTCATGGACATTTATGCTTTTACATTTTTGGTTTCTTCTTTGCCTTCATAACCTTATTTTTTGTTTGGACATGCATTATATAATCAAGTGGTTCACTCTCAGGATGAAAAGGTGCTACCGTGCTAAAAATCTTTGTGTCCCGTTTGATTTCTCAACAGACCTGCCCAGCAACTGTAGGTAGACACAAAATGCTGGATCAAAATTAGCGGGACAGGCAGCATCTCTGGAGAGACAGGAATGGATGACGTTTTGGGTCCGAAATGTCACCAAGTCCTTCTCTCCAAAGAAGCTGCCTGTCCAGCAGAGTTTCTCCAGCATTTTGTGTCTCCCTTTGATTTAAACCAGCATCTGCAGTTATTTTCTACACAGTAACTGTAGGTGTCCATTTGCTCTACAGGTATATACATTTGCCCATTAGCTATACAAAATGTGATAAGGTACACAAAGTAATACTTGATTACTGTAATGACTGACAGGACAAGGTAAATAGGCAGAAATGACAGTCAGACTGAGAGATAAATTGACAGCTTCTACTGGCTGTCCCCAGGTTACAAGCACCTGCCTGGTGTGACACCCCTACATAGGAACAAGTTCCCATTACATTATTCAATTCAAACATACAATATATGTAAATATATTTGCTCCTGTGAACGATACTACTAGTCTCTTCTCTCTCTTTGTAAATTGCTCCTTCTAAGCTTTCCCCCAGTCTAGTTTCAGTCAAAAAACACTTAATCAAGCACTTGAACAACTAATCTTTATTTTAACAAAGGGCAATTACAGTTCAACTACCGTACCTATCCCAAAACGGGTTCGATCCTCGTATCTGCCTGATCAAGCTGTTTAGGCCTCGCTCATACAGAGACACTCCAGAAGGTCACGCAGTCCCAAGCGCTCTCCCAGAAGATCGACGCTGGACCTCGTGGTATGGCTGTATGGACTTTTATAGGTCCCGGGACCTCGAGGGGCCGAACCACATGGGGGTGGTCTCTTAATAACCCAATTACAGATATCGATTAACCCCATACATAACAGACATTTCCCTAACCCAATAATACAGCAGCTCAATACATTGTATTCAAACCAACTTAGAAACATTTACCCTGATCTGCAAGAATCCCAGACGAGGCAAGACAGGACAAGTCAAGAGAAATTTATTGTCACATGTGCCAATTGGTACAGTGAAATTTGTGGTCACCATACAGCCATACGAATAAAAAGAGCACAGAACACGATAGTCTTTAACATAGACATCCCCACACAGCGGAATCAAAGTTTTCCACTTTGAGAAGGCACCAAAGTTCAGTCATCCTCCTCTGTTCAATACCTCTATACGTCATCCAAACAACACTCGGCAAAGTTAAACTCTGCAACATGATTTACAATTATTTACAAGGTGTATGTCTGGTTTGCAGCCATCCAATCCATTCTATGCATTTTGCACCTAAGTGACAGGGTCTGCAGATGTTCTTATTCTTTGCTTGCAAATTGTATCTAGGCTCTAGACACACCGGCACCACTCCGCAGCTTGTCCCAGCTCTGCAGAGACCAATTCCAAATTGACCAAATCTACCAGCAACCATGAAGCTTTTAGCTCATTTTGAAGTCCTAGCCTCTCCAATTTAGCCAGGATTAACATTCCTTCCTTTTTATCATATATGATAACCCATCATTTATAATAACCAAAATGGCTCAATAATCAGCTAACCAGATATATACATAAGTGCGCTTTACATTTTCCATCTATCAGCAACACAAGATGATGATGTCTCTTCGCAAAATCTTGTCAAGCGCCCTGAGTTTTCATGGGCATAACTTCACAAGTTCCGTCTGAGGAGTCTTCACCTCCCGAGTTTTCATGGGCGCGAATTCCCTCCATCCGTGTTGCTGCCCAGAAATCCATCACCTTCCACAGTCGAACCTAAAACATAAGAAACTTTGGACAAAGCAAGTTACCATCATGCACTCATGCTCTCCCATACATTCACTATAGTTCTGCAATACTATCCCTATTCGAACCTATTATATTACCCTATTGCTAGATCCCTATTCCTATTCTGTTCCCTAATATACTCTTTATTATTCTAGGATCGACACTAATTAGCCTTCTTCATACACACAATGTTATAATATGTATATCTGATGATGGGTAATCATATACATTTCAGCTGGGGACAGTCCAGATGTCCCTACAGGCATGACTAATTTAAAGCAAACCATGATAAATGTTCCAATTTAACCAAATTCAGTCTCCGCCTTCAATTTACTAATTCAAATTTCAATGTCCATCTCATCCTTCTCATTCCACAGCATTGTAGCCAATATTACAATTCCCAATTCCTGTGGAATTCCCAGCTGTTCAAATTTAAACAATCAATTTCCTTTGCTGTTAATTTTATCCTAAATCCAATCAAGACTGCCAAATCCAGGGACAATTTCTTACCACCTTGATAATAGAAGCCGCTTTACCATCAAGGGGTAAACAATTCAAATCCATCGGGCAAATATGCATCAGTTCTGCTATTTTTAATACCAATTCAAGTTTCTCCCTACAGTTAACTAAGTCTTTCCTCCAGTACCTCTTCTTATTTATGTATGTCTCCTCACTATGTTAACTCGTTACTATGTTGATTCTCTACTATATTGGCTTTGTTCTCTATTAGCTTTTTACTATGTTGGCTTCGGTCTCTGTCTAGGGGTTCTCGCTTTTACTCTATTGGCTTCATTCTTTGTCTATGGGTTCTTCCTGGTACTAGTTTTTAACTACTGAATAATTCCTTAGTCCGGTCTCTTAAAGGGAAGTCCTGCTGCTCACAGTTCTTCTTTAGACCATTTCCAATTCCAACTCCAATTTCAATTTCAATTCCCACTTTAATTTTTCAATTTTAATTCCAGTTTTAATCCCAATTCTAATTCCAACTTTAATTCCATCTCTCATATTCCCCAAGTAATTCCATGTTACCAGATCTTCCCAAGTTCCGTCCTTCTTGATGTCCTTTGAACAATCCTTCCCATCTTTGTCTGCCTTTCTAGGGTTGAGATAATAACAATGTCAGTTAATAATCAAACTCCAATTATTCCTAAACCAGATTCCACAAGTCTATTCCAAATTTCAATTTTGTCAAGTCCCTCCAATTCATCACCATACAATTTCGAGACCGAATCCAAAATTTATAAATTTATTTCTAATAACCATAATTTAGACGCAAATTAGGTATTTTATTCCAAACCACAGAGGAATGTTTTTTATTTGAAGTCACTCCTCTAAAGTGAGGCTTGTCCCAGAAGTCGTTATAGGTTGTCGGTGTTGTTTCTTTCTAAGAAGATTAAAGTGTCCTTTACTCTCCTTCCTTTTCTTTCTCCAAAAGCTAGGTGATATTAAATTTGGGCACTAGGGTAGGTCTTCTTCTTCCTTTCTGATGGTAGATTCAGTTACTAGAGAATGGGGATACTGAGGAAAATATTGCTCTGCCTGCTGGCCTTCCCAAATCTCTTAAAGGGGCAGGACAGTATCAGTTCCTCCTGCTGGTCACCTGTTTCTGGGGAGCTACATTGCCTTTTGCTGTCTTCTTCCCGATCTTTAGGGGTCTGTGCATTCTTTTACACCACTCCCCAGATAGTGTCTTTCGCTAGAATTTAGGAGATTGAGAGGGGATCTTATAGAAACGTACAAGATTCTTATGGGGTTGGACAGGCTAGATGCAGGAAGATTGTTCCCGATGTTGGGGAAGTCCAGGACAAGGGGTCACAGCTTAAGGATAAGGGGAAAATCCTTTAAGACCGAGATGAGGAAAAACTTTTTCACACAGAGAGTGGTGAATCTCTGGAACTCTCTGCCACAGAGGGTAGTTGAGGCCAGTTCATTGGCTATATTTAAGAGGGAATTAGATGTGGCCCTTGTGGCTAAAGGGATCAGGGGGTATGGAGAGAAGGCAGGTACGGGATACTGAGTTGGATGATCAGCCATGATCGTATTGAATGGCGGTGCAGGCTCGAAGGGCCGAATGGCCTACTCCTGCACCTAATTTCTATGTATCTATGTGTCTCGTTGATATATTGTCCTGCAGGCACAAACTCAGTAACACATTAATACAATATCTTCCTTCCCCACTCCCGTTCCTCCTCCACAGTAAGTTTGTTTCTTCTCTTCCTAGTGCCATTTCCATTCCTTAGTTGCCATCTCTTTTCACGCTAGCTACTATATTTCCCTGTCGTGCTTCTTCCTTTTAGTGAGGGTTTCTTGAGAATTGGATTCTATGTATCTCCTCCTACTTGGAAGGGGTGGTGTTCTTTTTGATGTATAGTGTTGTTTCTCAGGCCATGTGAGAACGCCTTTAATTTTAATAGATGGTATTGCTGTTAACTGGCAGGTTAGAGCTACCAAAATGGGTTGGATTGTCGAAATGTCCCTGCCCCCTGATCTCCCTGCCAGTGTCCTCGTCCTCTACCTTCGGGGTCCCAAGAGTCTCGGTACCATCTTGGAATCCATTGGCTTCTGTAACCCCATGGCCTCCTTCTCTGCCCCCTTCCTTCTTGATAATATTCTCTCATAGGACACGACCGACTACAGTGTCCCAATCCCCCACAGCTGAAACACTGATCAGGCCGGATCGCTCTATAACCTCTCCAGCCAAACCGAGGAAAGATCGTTTCTTTGAATGGGAGGTCTGTCCAGGCCTTGAGGTCTTCTTCCTCCTTATCCTCTTCTGTTCTTATTTATTTTATTCGAACCTCTAATTTCCAGGCTGCCATTGAACCAGGCTGCCTTGAGGTCTGACTGTCTGTGGTCCGGGGAACATTTATACCTAATGCGGGCATCTCCCTACAAACACATTGTCTACGGGGAGTCTTTACTAAATCCCCTTCCTTGGTGAACTGCTCTGACGTAATGATATTATCTATGTCCGAATCAATCCATCTATAATCTTCCCCTATCTCACCCTTTGAAAGGCTATTTGTTCTATTCCGCTCCTTTGAAAAGGATTCATTCATCCTCTTGCTACAGGAGTCCCTAATTAATTTCTGCACCCATGTCGATGGAGTCTTCCTCCTAGCTTCCTGATTTCCCCTGCTGTCCTCCACTTGTGGGGCAATCATAGGGGATAGGGGATCTCTCCCCGATGTCTCTATTTCAGATTTAAATTTAGGGGGCGGAGCCAAAGATAATGCTGACTCCTTCCATGTGCCCTGCTCGCAAGCTGTGCATGGTTTCTCCGAATTGGGAACATGAGAGTTCTGTGAGGAATACTGTGGTTCCAGCTCCACTCCGAAGAATTATGCACACCCTGGCATATAATAAATATCTCTCCCCTCAAGATATGCAGACCCTGTTTCACTCTTATCGAATTTAACTGATTTAATTTTCGTCCCCTTTAAGAGCCGTTTCAGTAGTCTCCCTTTCAAAAGATGACACTCTCTCCTGCTCCTGCTCCTGCAGTTGGCTTACTAGTTCTCCCTGTCCCCGCTCTGAAATGTCCCAAGAAGGATCAGTTCTATCATGTGCTCCTATTCCCAATTTACAAGCCGCCATTTTTAGGGTGGACAGCAAAGCAATTTCTTTATTTATTTTTCTTTTAGTGAAGAACATTCTACTCATCCCAATTAACTAATTTCCTTCTTCATTATTCCCATATTTTTAACGATCGTTTCTATATAGTTTATTCCTATTATAGACTTTAGTCCACCCAACGGCCAAAGTTTGACTTTCAAAATTGTATTTAATTCCCCCGATAATCCTCTTAGTCTATCCGCTTCATGTGCAAGCTCCCCACAAATGATCTTGATCGGGCTTTTAAATCTGTTTGATCGGTCCTTCTCAGAGACATTCCCCATTCTCGGAACAATGGCCAAAACTCAAATTGCAAAATACAGGTTCCAGACACTAACACCTCTTTCAATCACATCTTCCTCTTAGACTCCAAGGGCAATGGAATCTCTCCCACACAATGGTCAATGGTCTTTCCAATTCACACTTACTCTAGCATTCGCTCCCTTTCAACTGTCCCCCAGTCACTCCTATTCAATCACTCCTATTCAATTATTCAAACCACTCACTCCTATTCAGTCTCTCTCCCAACTATCTTATCAATTAAATCACAATCACTGCAGTCAATTCCAATCTTTCAAACAAAGGATCTCAATCCAAGTCTAACTCTCAATCGCAGTCTCTCACGCAGCCTCTCTCTCTCAATCCACTTTAAGTTTGCATAGACAGACTTCCGGTGGCGTCATGTTAGACTAACAGACGTGCACCCAGCTCCTCTCCCGAAAAACTTCACGATTTATCGTGTAAAACGGGTCCGAAAATCGGGATTGTTTTTAAAAACCTTACCGGAGCTTCTGGTTACCGCGCTGATGACGTCATCGTTAAACGCGATGTTTTAAACGGTGGTTTGAAGCCCTTTAAATGAGTAAATTGACTCCAGCTGTGAGCCCTCAGAGAGCTGTGAATAAACTGTCGAAACAGTTCGAAACTGAAGTTACCTCTGAAGTCTCTGAAGTGGCTGCAGAAATGGATACAAGATCTAAGAAAGACTTTGATGACTTGAAAAAATCAATGAAAAATTTGAAAGATGAGATCTCGGATAATAGGGTGGAAGATAAGAAGGAAATGAAGGAAAATTCGGCAAAAATGATGGAAGGAATGCAGAAGATGATGAAGGATTTAAATGCTGGTAACCAGAAGAATATGACGGATTTACTGGACACTATGAATAAACAAATTGATGAGGTGAAAGATGGACTATCAGAGAAAATGGATAAGATGGATGTAATTACTACGGATAAGTTCACGGCTGTACTTGAAACAGTAGCTGCAAGTATGCAGACAATTACGGAATTGGAGAAAAATACGGCACGACTGGTTGAAGACATGGCGAAATTGAGGCAAGAACATGAGCAAATGAGGCGAGAAAACGAACAAGCATCACTACAAATGGGGACTCAATTAGAGAAAGTCTCATTCAAATGCCTGGACCTGGAAGCTCGTTCTAGACGCCAGAATCTGAGGATTCTTGGTGTTTCAGAGGGGGCAGAAGGGGAACAGGTACGTGAATTTGCCATGGGCTTGTTGAAACAACTGTTGAATCTTCCCAAGGAACCGAAAATCGAAGTGGCTCATCGTGTCCCAAGATTTGGAAAAAGATTTGATGCGGGAAAAGCTTATCCACGACATATTATAGTGAAATTTCGAGACACTGCAGAACTGGAATATGTTATGACCAAAATCAAATATGGTGTACAATTACGGCTGGACAAAGACACTATTAAGATATTCAGGGACTACCCACATGAAATTGTGCAAAAAAGAAACAAATTTGATAAGGTTAAAGATCTTTTAAGAGGGAGAGAAGGGGTCAGATTCGGGGTTTTTTATCCCGCTAAAATGCGTATTTCTTTTAATGGTCTTGAAAAGTCATTTGTTAAGCCTGAAGACGCTTTCAAATATGCCCAAACGATTGTTGAAAGACAGAAATAAAAGGGAGCTTTGGCAGATCCGAATAATTCTCAGCTATGTTTTGTCTGGGGATAGTTACATTGTTATCTCCGGAATGTTGAAGCAAGGACATTTTCTGTTCAAAACGTGTAAACAACTTTATAACGGGATATGAATTAGAAAATAATTGCTTATTGATTAAAATGTTATAACCAATTGTAAGAACTTATCCTATTAACAACTTTAAAAGTTATGCAGGTTAGATTAGAATACTAACAAAAAAAACAAAAAATAATGAACTAACATACTAATATGAATTTTTAATAAATTGTAACCTTGTCTATAAGCGGGAGGAGGGGATGAGAAACGAGCTCCTGGCTTATGTCCAGGAGCACGTCTCGTTAACCCCTTCAACCAACAGCTGATTCTTATTGAAATCAAAAATATTGGTTTAATAATTAAACTCTGATATATATATATGTTATAAGGAAATATCAGGGTAAAATTGTATTATATATATGAATGTGAGGCCTCGTTTTAATATTTTAATATGTTATGATTAACTAAGAGAGCGGAGCGAGTTGAGCAACAACGCAATGGAAGTCAAAATAAGGTTTTTTCCCACCTACAGGTGGGTCACTTGCTACAGTGCCGACTATAGACACTGTAGCCTCACTTTTTTAGTTTTTTTTTTATTACATAAAATCACTTGTTTGTGTTTTGTGTTTAGTGATAAGAATAATATGGACATACCAACAAAAGTTAATAATTCAAAAACTCCCCCAATACCTAAAGACCTGGGATATGGACGCACCACAAGATTCAAAGGTACTATAATTATTCAAAATGCATGACACCACACAAAAGAACCTAGGAGGAGTCTCATTTTGTAGTTGGAATATAAGAGGTATTAATGAACCTATCAAAAGGGGTAAGATATTAGCTCAGCTAAAAATGTATAATTCTGACATTACCTTCCTACAAGAAACACACCTAAAACCTCAGGACCAAGTTAGGCTGAGGGCGAAATGGATAGGTCAAACATACCACTCTTCATTCACTTCAAAATCTAGAGGCACGTCAATTATCATAAGAAAAGGTATACCATTTAAAGCAAAGAATATTATAACAGATATAGAAGGGAGATACCTAATAGTTAATGGAGAAATCCATGACACTCCACTTACTTTGGTAAATATATATGCCCCTAACTTTGATAACCCCCACTTTTTCAATAAAATCTTCAATATAATTGCAGAGTCAAACTATCAAAATGTTATAATAGGCGGAGACTTTAACTGTGTTTTAGACCCGTACTTAGATAAATCAAGTCAAAAACAGAGAGGGAATATGAAATCGAAAACTGGGGAACTCCTCAATACCTACATAAACAACACTAATATAGCAGATGTTTGGAGAATTGTGAATCCAACTGGCAGGGAATATTCGTTTTACTCAATGGTACATAAGACATACTCACGTATAGACTACTTTCTGCTGGATACAAAATTAATCCCCCAAACATCTAATGCAATATATCATACAAATTCAATTTCAGACCATTCTCCACTAACTTTCTTTTTAAAACTGGAAGGATTGTCTAAGAATAATTCATTCTGGAGATTTAACTCTCAAATTTTAAAAGATCCACAAGCGAGTATATATTTAAAAGAACAAATGGAGGTCTTTTTTCAAACAAATGATACTTCAGATATATCGCCTACTTTACTTTGGGAATCTTTTAAAGCATACATTAGGGGTATTATAATTTCATATCAAGCTTTTCAAAATAAAAAGAATAAGAATGAACAAAGACAGTTAGAAGAACTTATTAGACAAATGGATATAGATAATGCTAAAGATCCATCAATAGATAAACATAATAAAATAATAATTTTAAAATTTAAATTAAATAAATTATTATCTGCCAAACTTATAAGACTTTTTCAAATTACAAAACAAGAGCACTTTGAATTTGGGGATAAACCGCATAAACTTTTGGCTCGCCAGCTAAAAAAACGAGAAAAGGAACATACTATACCAAAGATTAAATCAGATAAAGGGGAATTATTAACAACACCGAAGGATATTAATAAAAGATTTGCGCAATTTTACGAGAATTTGTATACATCTAAAACGATAATTGATTCCAATAATATCACAAAGTTCTTGGATACCTGTAATCTTCCAAAGTTAGAGCTGAAGGAACAAGAGGAACTGGGTGCACAAATCTCAATTAAGGAATTAGAAGATACAATAAACTCACTAAAAAATGGAAAAACACCAGGCCCTGATGGATTTACTAATGAATTTTATAAAAACTTTTATGATAAAATAATACCAAGATTACAAAAAATGTACCAATACGCTTTTAAAAAACGAATACTACCTGATACATTAGCGGAATCAACGATTACATTAATACCTAAGAAAAATAAGGATTTAGAAGAACCTGGCTCATATAGAGCTATAGCATTGTTAAACACTGATCAAAAAATATTAGCGAAAACATTAGCCAGAAGATTAAGTAAATACATTAGTAAATTAATAAACCCAGATCAGACAGGGTTTATCCCTAAGAGATACTCTTCTAATAATATGAGACGTCTACTCAACATAATGCACTCACACAAATCTGAAGATCAAGAATTATCAATTATTGCGCTGGATGCTGAAAAAGCATTTGATCAAGTAGAATGGAATTATATGGATAAAGTATTACAAACATTTCAACTGGGAGAGAATTTTATTTTATGGATTAAGTTACTATATAACAAACCTTCAGCTAGAATACTTACTAATAACATATTATCCTCGAAATTTCAACTATCAAGGGGAAATAGACAAGGATGCTCATTATCACCACAGCTGTTTGCTCTCATTATTGAACCGCTAGCAGAAAAAATTAGAATACACCCTGATATTCATGGATATAATACTAAAGACTCATATAATAAAATATCTTTATACGCGGATGATATATTATTGTATATTACAAAACCTCAAATCACTATACCAAATATATTAAATTTAATTGAAGACTTCGGATCTTTTTCTGGATATAGAATAAATTGGAATAAAAGTGAAATTATGTCAATAAAACCGAAAGATTCAACACATCTTTTAAAATTCCCTTTTAAAATAGCTACAGAAAAATTTAAATATTTGGGAATCGAAATTACCAGAGCATATCAAGGTATGCTCAGGGCAAATTTTGACCCCCTACTTAATAAACTGAATACATTAATTAAATTCTGGAAAACGCTTCCGATGTCTTTAATAGGCCGAATAAACGCAATAAAAATGATCTTTTTACCACAAATTTTATACCTATTTCAATCAATTCCTATATACTTACCTAAGAAGTTTTTTAAAAAACTCGACTCAGATATCACTAATTTTATATGGGACTATAAATCACATAGAATACAAAAAACCCATCTGAATAAATCTAAAGTATTGGGGGGTCTAGCACTACCCAATTTTATGTATTATTATTGGTCAGTAAATATTAAAAACATGATTCAACTGATGGATAACTCCGCCCAGCAAGTAGACTGGATTGTAATGGAGAAAGAGGATTGCTCCTCTAGAAACATTGGAGCGATCCTCCTCTCTCCAATGAAATTGAATAACATAAACTATAATAAGAACCCAATTATTCATAGTACAATCCGTATTTGGAAACAAATAAAACAAAATTTAAAATTAAGAAACTTATCACTTTTATTACCTATAGTCAATAACCCTTCGTTTAGTCCTTCTATTATAGATAAAGCTTATACACAATGGGATAGACTAGGAATTAAAACGCTTGGTGACTTGTATGAAACTGGAAAATTACTTTCATTTCAACAATTACAAATAAAATATAAACTCGGAAATAATCAATATTTTAAATACTTTCAAATATGCGACTATTTGAAAAAATATATAAAAGATCATCATAATAACCCAGCAGATGTACTGGACGAGGCAATGCAGATAAAAGCGGAATCAGCAAACTTAATATCATATTTGTACAATATTATCTTAAATGTACAAATACCATCTACGGAGGGTATCAGAAGAGACTGGGAACAAGAGTTAGCTATTAAAATTTCAAAGGAAAGTTGGAATGAATACTTATTAAAAGTACATAAATGCTCGATTAATGTAAGACACACTTTAATACAATTTAAAATTTTACATAGATTATATTATTCGAAAACTAAAATTCATAAAATGTTCCCAAACGTATCATCTATTTGTGATAAATGTCAATCCCAAGAAGCAACTATAGCGCACTCATTTGTCTTCTGTACAAAAATTCAAAAATTTTGGAATGAAATTTTTGAAATCTTTACAAAGTTATTTAAAACAAGACTGATACCCAAAGCAGAATGGATTATCTTCGGAATAACGGAAGATGATCCAGAACTAAATGTGTTTCAAAAGAAATTAATGGATTATGGGTTAATAACTGGAAAAAAGCTAATTCTAAAATTTTGGAAGAAGGCTCCAATACCAACTATAAATATGTGGATTTCAAATATGTTTGAAACACTACACCTTGAAGAGATAAGACTCCTCCTAGCAGGTAAACCAGATCACTTCCACCTGACGTGGTCTGCATTTATAGAATTATTACAAACATAGGGTGCAAAAGTACTTTAAAAAAATAAAAAATTGAGGTCGGGTAAGGGGGGATGATAGTTGAAGAGTTGGTATGTCCTATTTACGTGATGCTCAAAAAAAAAAAAAAACATTTGTTTTTCTTTTTTTCTCTCTCTCTTTTCTTTTCTTAGGGCCTATTTCTTAACTCTTTTTCTTTTTGTTTTTAATTTCGCTCTCATAGGGTCTTCGTCCTTTTTTGTTGTTACATTTTCTACACTTTTCTACACTTGCACTTTTTCCTTCACTTTCTTTTCTCTTTCAATCTTTTCTTTCTTTAGTGTAAAAAAATAAATAAAGGGAGTACATTAATTGTAAGAAGATATAAATGACGAGTATTAATGTATGTGGCTGTGATGTAATGTACTTCTAATAAATAAAAATTAAAAAAAAAAAAAAAAAAAAAGTTTGCATAGACAGACAAATCCAATCCAAGCTAACAAAACTATAATTAAATATTCCCCTGATTATCAATAACCCAAAACACACCCCAATATAAACTATAAGCATCCAGTAAACCCCACTCTAATTAATCTTCCTCATGGCGCAATCAATCAGCTGGATGACTCCTCCCCGATGCAGCGATCGAAGGAGTACAACCCCTGATCGAACCACCCCGATTCAGATTCTTACAAAACAATCTTAAACAAATACGAATATTTAACTTAAACACACTGTTACTTCAAGTTTCTAAATCCGTAAACACTCGCACAAGCAGCAACACAAATGACGGTCTGCGGACTTAACACGATCTAAATCTTAACTTTTAATTCTCAATATTCTCTAAGTTTATTCAAATAAACGTAGAATATTTACAAAATTTGGATCCGATGACAATACGAAAAGCTAGATTTTTACAATTTACAAAATGATTTAAAGCACTAGCGCGCAGTTCACGAACTCAATCTCAATGCAGCGTCACGCTGTTATCACGCAGTGAACCTCTCCCTCTGACACAGAAGATTTTCCCCTTCCTAGTTTACAATTTGCTGAGGGGTACTACTCCTTAAATGACTACTTTTCCTCCTGAATGTTACTATCCCTCTGCTAACACTGGACTTCTATAGGGGGACCAGAGGGTTACTATTCACTGTTGATCAGCCGCAATTCTGAATCGATCACGGACATGCACCAACTCCGAAGTTCTATATACAGGAATTCAAATTCTACCTTCCTGGTAGAACTTCAATATGAAATTCAGTATTTGAAAATTTGGCTTTGCAAATATAGACTCGAACTCGAACTCCTAATTTTAGTGCGTATCTCTTCTACTACGCGGGCTCTCGAATCAAACTAAAATTGCCCAGTTGAATTCTTGAACGGACTGGAGTATTCTGGCCAATCTATACTCTGTCCATCCAAGCCCAGTACCTTCTCAAAGTTCTTCATCCGTCACTTCAGGAAGAGACTCAGATACCTTCACACAGACACTCCTCTCTGCTGGGCACCAAGGAGCCAGCGCCTAGCCGCTTCGCGCTGAGTTATCGATGGCGATTTTCAGTGCGCACCTTTTCAATTTGCGCTCCTGGCAAAGATCCGATCGAAGGTGAGACCTGTATTTTAATACCCCACCAATATGGATACCAAGTCTAACCCTGGGCCACCCCTCGCCCGATGATGCACGGTTGGCTCTCGTTAAAGCAGCTGCAGTCTGCCAACTACGACCAAAGTTTTGGGCCTCTAACCCAGGAAAGGGCCTCTAACCCAACCCCAGCAGAGCCTCTAAACCCACCCTGGTTTTATGGGCCTCCAACCCAAAGGCATGCTCTCCACTCCCCCGTGCTTGCTAGACTGTTCTAATGATCTCGATTAGACCCTTTCCCAAGCCCGCGAATGATCGATCCGCTCCGACTAACTAAGTGCCGAAAATCAATGCGAAAACCGCACCGTGGGCCCGATTTCTGCAATCGTGATCGAACCAGCTCAACACCCTTGATCGCAAACTTGTGTTTGGGGGTCTTTTGAGATCCTGGACGAGCCCCCAATGTAAATTGCTCATTTCTAAGCTTCCCCCCCAGTCTAGTTTCAGTAAAAACACTGAATCAAACACTTGAAACAACTAAATTTTATTTTAACAAAAGCGCATTACAGTTCAACTACTGTACCTATCCCACCGTGGGTTCAATCCTCATATCTGTCTGTTCAAGCCCTCTAGGCCTCGCTCAGACAGAGACACTCCAGAAGTTCACGCAGTCCCAAGCACTCTCCCAGAAGATCAACGCTGGACCTCATGGTAGCCGACTTTTATATGTCCCGGGACCTTGAGGGGCCGAACCACATGGGGGTGGTCTCTTAATAACCCAATTACAGATATCGATTAACCCCATACATAACAGACATTTCCCTAACCCAATAATACAGCAGTTCAATACATTGTATTCAAACAGGATTTCTCAAGGAAGCCAACTTAGAAACATTTACCCTGATCTGCAAGAAACCCAGACAAGGTTCAATACCTCATCCGATCAACACTTGGCAAAGTAGAACTCTGCAACATTATTTATAATTATTTACAAGGTGTATGTCTGGTTTGCAGTTATCCAATCCATTCTATGCATTTTGCACTTAATTCACAGGGTCTGCAGATGTTCTTATTCTTTTCTTGCAACTTGTATCTAGGCTCTAGACACACTGGCACCACTCCGCAGCTTGTTCCAACTCTGCAGAGAGCAATTCGAAATTGACCAAACCTCCTAGCAGCCCTGAAGCTTTTACCCCATTTTTTAAGTCCTTGCCTCTCCAATTTGGCCAGGATTAACATCTTCACTTTTAATAACTGGTCTGTCTTTTCAGTATATGTACTTTTGATGCCTTTCATTACAATACTGTGTAGGATTGGTTACATCTCGAGTGGTTTTCCCACCTACGGACAAAAGCAATGGGCTGATATAAAAATCAAAGCTGTTCGTTAACTGGGGATGACCTGTGTGTACTCAGTGAAGATGGAGGCTGTGACGTTCGGACTATCACAATGTCACTTTGCCTCTGATTCTCTTGAAATAGAGTTTCCAGAAAGAAGCACGTTAGCTATTTTCGCCATGGATGATGAAATCATGGAAGAATTCATGGAACAACCACACAATTATTGGTTCTACAAGTCTCACGTGATAGATTTGCCTCTTAATATCAGCTTTCAATTAATCTGCTGTTAACAGCCTAGTTGTCCAACATGCAGCACTAAATAAGCTGCTGTTACCTCACACTGAACTTAGCTTCTGATCCATGTCGTCTCCAACCAAAAAGATGTCCTGCTCAGTAGCATTGCCTTCATCCCCCCCAACAAACCATTTAGTATTGACACCGTCACCTCTGTCTTTCGCTCTCTCGGGCTTGTCTATGTTTTGTTCTTTTTGCATGACACAGCCCTATAAATTACTTTACATCTCAACTTAAATCTTTCATTAATTAAGATTGGTGTTAGCTTAGATAAATGTGAGTTGACCTCAATGAAACAGATAAGATTCTGACTGAAAATGACAGAGTAAGTATCAGGTAGCCAATTCCTCTGGCTAAAGAGTCTGGACTCATAATTTCATTTAAAAAATTACAATTTATATCACAGTGGAAATAAATGTATTCATTGTATCTGCAAATCCACATTCATTAATTATATTAATGGACTTTTGGACAATAAAGCATCAGGAAATATTGGGGTTATGAGGGAAACTGTACAAGGTACAGATTGTGCTCCATTATCTCCTTTCACCCCCTGGTGCAGGCCGGCTGATGCTCCCTTTAAAACATGTGCTAGCATAATATAAGGTTTGACTGAAACGTGATTGATAGCAGAATCTGCTGCGGTTTGTGAGCAAATTTAGCCCACAATAATTGGCTTTTGCATTTTAAAAAGACTTACTACCATATTCACCTTACGCTGCAGTATTTGACACTACAGCGACTTAAAATAGAAATTACTGACATAGACCATAATCTTTACAATTAATCTTTGTAAACCACAAAAGGGTCCCAGAGGATCTGTAAATTCCTTAGATTTATGTCATCAAATTTCTTTATGGATTACGTTTCATGGATTCAGCCAGCGACATATACCCACTTGTTCACAGTTACCTACGATGGGCATAGAGGGTGGACTGAGCTGGCACCCCGTATTCGGTACTCTGCTGATGAAGTCTCAAGGCTGAGTGAGCTGTGAATAGTACAGTGTGAAGTCCCTGCCTTCAAAATGTGCTGACAAGCTCTGATATCAGTCTTCATTTCCTTTGATGACAGGCTTCATCTCGTTTCCCTTATCCCTAACCAGTCTAAAGAAGTTTAGATTTTAAAAATAATTAAACTAAACTGAAATATATATAAGAACATTACTTATCTTATCCCTTTCTAATTGCATGGAAATAGATAGGGCCTTCCCCAAGGTAATGGTTGGAAATTTCCAGTAAAAGTGGGTTCCACGATTGGCCTCTACTGGAACCTTTGCTTGGAGTCCAGCAATGGGACTTGGTGCCAGATGTGGTGACATCAGTTCCTTCCAATGTGGGACTTATAGAAGGTCCACATAAGCCCAGAACTGATGTCTGGTTAAACAATTAGGACATTTTAGCCATACCCGCATTGGTTTTCTTCCTGGTGTCCAGGAGCTAAGATAACAAATGATTTACTCATTTCCTGGGGTGCATTTTGAACAGAAGTTGGAAGTTGATTCTTAACCAAACCAAATTAGAAATATCGGACTGTCCCAATGATGTTGAGTTTTAATCAATTAGACTTTTGAAAAATTGTACTGTGCAAGTTGGGAACACTGGCAATGCAATGCAGAATTTACTGAAATAAAAATGCATATAATGCTCAACTAACCAGGCAGCATCTACTAAAAGAGTAATAGCCCAGTCTCACGGTGCAAGTCCACCCACGAGTGATCCCGAGTGAAAGATAAAATCAAACTCGTGGTTTTCTATGAGATTCCAAGTTTATGTTCACGAGTTTCAACGAGTTCCCACGTTTACTTCTCATTTCTGCGATGTACCAAGTTCCTCTCCCGAGTTACCAAGTTCCTCTCCCGAGTTACTCTTGAGCCAACAACGACTACCGACGTGTGGAAAAATCATCACATGGATAAAAATGATGTCATGCAGGTTTTTTTTCACTATAAAAAGCCTCCCATGACCAAGGACAGAACTGCCCCAATGATCAGCTTCTCCGTATCTCTTATGTAGCTGCATGCTTCTCTGGGACGCCGCTCGATTCTCAGATTCTGCTCAGATGCGTTCCCCACATAAATGAACGAATTGTGACAACCCATTCATTTGTTTGCAAACTCCAACCACAGGCAAAGTACCTCATATTTTTTCCAAGGGCGGTGCTGTGCGTAAGTCACATGGTGATGTCTTGTCATGTAATTAACCGCTGTGTGTTTGCAAACAAAAAAAACAGGTTTAACCTTTTATCAAATCATTGCCTATCATTGCTACAATGAAATAAATGGCATTTAAAGTACTTGGCTGTCAAAAAAAGCACAAAACGTAAAGGTGTTTAAGAAACGGACTGCAGGGAGAACTTGAAAGCTTTTGTAAATCGATTAAATTCAGGTAAAAGTTGAACTCAAGATTTAAATCCCCTGAAAGTTAGGTTTCTTAACACAGGATAGATGTTCTGCCAGAACGGAGTTGCTGAATAAAATCGTCTCCCGTTTTCCTCCGTTTCTTGCATGACCTCGGCTTGCCAGCTTTATTTCACACTCCGTGATCTGTGTAATGTATATAAGTGTAAAATAATAAACTGACCAAGAAGGTCCAGTGTTCTCCCCTGTTAGTTTAGTTTAGTTTAGAGATACAGAGCAGAAACAGGCCCTTCGGAACACCGAGTCCGCGCCGACCAGCGATCCCCGCACACTAACACCATCCTACACCCACTATGGACATTTTTACTTTCACCAAGTCAATTAACCTACAAACCTGTACGTCTTTGGAGTGTGGGAGGATCTCGGAGAAAACCCACGCAGGTTACGGGGAGAAGTTACAAACTCAGTACAGACAACACCCATAGTCGGGATCGATGCCGGGTCTCCGACGCTGCATTCGCTGTCAGGCAGCCACTCTACAACTGCGCCACCATGAATGAAGGCCTGTTTTAAGTATCAAATAGAGGAGCCTGACAGCATCTCATACAGTAAGTATATTCTGATTCAGTATTGAAAGATATTCAATTTCAGAACTTAAAAAAACTAGGCAGGATCTCGGCCCCACAGTCGCTGCCATTGTGCAACAAGGAGGCGATGGCGACGGACCGGGCGCTTGAGGTGGTGTCTTGGGCAATTTGATAATGCTCGGGGTCGGACGAGCCACGGATCATTATCGGCGGGTTGAGATATTCCAGGGCTGCCCCGGTGGTGTGCCAGCGGAGATTCGCCTTGTAGGACCGTTGGAAAGTCCATGCAAACAGGTGGGTTCATCCATCTGCCTGGGGCGTGCCCGCGGTGAAATTCGCCCACCCCATCTCCCTCCCTGGCGTTGCGCTAATTCCCTCCAAAGGCCAACAGTTTGGGATGAAGAGGAAGCCTCCCTTCGGTGTGACATGCACTCCGAGTTGCACCAACATACTGCTGGTGCTGCAAACCAGAGTGGAACAGGGAGGGAGCCTCGCTGCTTAAGTTAGATGTAGAACTCACGTTCTCTCTGCTTCATATACGTGGGAATTCCCTCAGTATGGTCACTTTTCACGTGTCCCGCCCGGTGTTAACCCTTCCCATCAATGCTTGAGCCCCCATCTTCGCTCTGTACCTTCAGCTCATCGGCGGCTCTCTCCCATCGAAAGTATCCAAGTTAATTTCAGACCCCTATATCCATCCATCCATTCATTCATTTTCCATTAAGATCTGACTAATCTTCAACATTTCACTTCTGACACTCAGGCCAAACCCACGAGTTACTCACGAGTTACTCACGAGTCACTACGGTAAACTCACGGGCTACTACGGTATTACAACGAATTTAAAAGTTTCAAATTTTTCCTTCAAGAGTAAATTTGACTCGTGGAAATCTTTCAACATGTTGAAAAATTTTCACGAGTTAACAAGTTTCCCAGGTACCTGCTGTTAGCGCTACGAGTCGCTAAGTTACGTCCACGAGTTCCGACGTTCCCGCTACGTTAATTCTACGTGATTACCACGAGTTTGATTTGTTTTTAACTCGGGATCACTCGTGGGTGGACTCGCACCGTGATCCAGGGGATTAACAGTCAAAAGTGTTCAATTGTCAATGGCCTGGAATAGGAACAATGAAATTCTTACTTGTTTCAGTTTTACAGACAACTACAAGCACACTAAAAGCAACAACACAACAAATAAATATACAAAACTCAATAATATAATAAATTATGTTGTAATACTAGATAATCAGATCATGATAGTGCAATTTGAAGATCTTTCATGAGAACTGGATAATTTAAAGAGGAGATGGAGTTGGGATGGGTAGAATGAAGCCATATCACTGATGGATGTTAGTGAAACAATATGGAAGATAGGGACAGTTAGAGAGAATGAACATGAGCAAAGGGATATGTAAGAGGGATGATTTGCAGGATGGTAGGAAATGTCCAGCAGGTCAGGCTTTGTTAATGGAGAGGGAAAAACTGAGACAATATTACAGATGAATGACCTAGAGTTGGAGAGGCCAGTTGTGATACAAACAGAAAAGGTAAATGACATGAATTTGTAGAATTGGCCTCCATTGCCGAAGGCTACAATATGTCCAGATGGAAGATCGTGATTTAGACTTTAGAGCCACAGGGCCTTTGCCCCACCGAGTTTGCACCGGCCAGTGATCACCCCATACACTAGTACTATCCTACACACTTGGGACAATTTACAATTTTTTTTACCAAAGACAATAAACCTACAAAGCAATACGTCTTTGGAGTGTGGGAAAAAACCCGGAGCACCCAGAGAAAACCCAGGCGGTCACAGGGAGAACGTACAAACTCTGTACAGACTCTACCCGTAGTCAGGATCAAACCGGGTCACTGGTGCTGTAAGGCAGCAACTTTACCACTGCGCCATCGTGCCACCCTGGAAAGAATATTATTCCTCAATAATCTGTTGGGTTTCTTTGTAACAGTACAAGAAGTCTGAGGGGCTGTTTGTCTAACCGTGCAACAGTTCTGGTAAGTCAACAAAATGAATTACATGGGGGAAAAACATCTTCCTGTCTGCAGCTGATGTTTCCAAAGTCTAGGATCATGAGAGACAATTATTTCAAACATAGGGGCTGAATGAGCTATTAAAGGAAGTAGTTGAGGCAAGTACAGTAACATTATTTTAAAAGACATTTGGCCAGGTACATGGATAGGAAATGTTTAGAATGAGATGGGTCTAATGCAAGCAAACGGGACTAGCTTAGATGGGCCAGCTTGGTCAACATGGATGATTTGAGATGAATTAACAGTTTCTGTGTTGTTTGACTCTAAGTCAGAGACAGATTGTAGCACAAAGTGAATGTAGATGGTTTGGTATCATCATGTTGTGAGAAACAAGTGCAGTATACTAGGTTAGAAGAAGCGCTAGTGATCATAGCTTAAGATGAAAGGGGTGTGTGTCCCTTGGATGGCATGAAGTTAAAGGATAGATGCATCTTGTATGGCTGCATGGGGAATGGCACAAGAACCAGTGATTGATGGAATCGGAAGAATGGACCAGAGGTCAGAGAGGGAATGGCCTTTTCAGAATATTTAAGGGTTAAAGATGTGGCTGGTGGTGCAATCTCAATGATGTGTAGGAAGGAACTGCAGATGCTGGTTTACTGAGATAGACTCAAAATGCAGGAGTAACTCAGCGGGACAGGCAGCATCTCTGGAGAGAAGGAATGGGTGACGTTTGGAGTCTGATGCATGGTCTCGACCCGAAACTTCACCCTATTCCTTCAATCCAGAGATGCTGCCTGCCCCACTGAGTTACTCCAGAATTTTGTGCCTACTTCACTGAACGTAGATATCTTTTCCAAAGAAATCCATTCTGCCTTCGGCAGAGTAAGTGGACATTTAGCCTTGTTTACTACTGCACAATCTGTATGATTCTCTCCATAATAAAGCTGCCTGTGCTGATGACACTAAGTGGAATGGAAATCCCCAAAGGACAAAAGAAAAACAAAGTTACTAATCTATTGAACAATGCCAAGGAATGAAAAAAAATGGTCTTGCGGATCAATAATATTGAGGATCCATAAATAAACCTTCATTAAGGTAGACAGATTTGTTTAAATAAGTATTTGCATCAGTCTTCTCAAAGGAAGTGAGTGGTGTGAAGGCAGCACTAGAGGAGGAGATGGCAGTATTACCGGAATATAATACACTGGAAATAGGTACTAAACAAGTTCAGAATTCATAAACATTATTAATACCTCTTTGATTTATAAAAGATGCAAAGGTATTTTCTGGG
This sequence comes from Malacoraja senta, assembly GCA_038087875.1. Taxonomy (NCBI): domain Eukaryota; kingdom Metazoa; phylum Chordata; class Chondrichthyes; order Rajiformes; family Rajidae; genus Malacoraja; species Malacoraja senta. Next base: position 341,942,246 of record CM075977.1, on the reverse strand, counting down.
AGTACTTTGACCAATCTCCCTTTATGTATGTTGTACCAAGGTCCATTGTACTTTCAGGGAAAAACATAAGGACACGGGTCAGATCTTGATGCAAACACACACACAATAGCACACACACGCACTGATGCGCACAGACTCACACATACAAACACATGCACAGTTAATCATACAATATTTAACTTAGCCTCCAACTATCTGACCACATCCCAAATAATATGTGTAACACTTGGGCCAGTCAGTCGTATTCACTTGACTCCTGGAGTCCAGGGCTGCTTGTTCTTCACAAAGGCTGGTCTCCTGCCTCAGGTGGTGCCAGTGCTGCCTTTGCTCCTTTGGTTGCAGCCTTCAAGGTAAGTCCACTGGCTGTGGTCCCTGCTGGTTACACTAGCAAATGTTGAGGTTGTGTCATGCTGACCACTGGGACAGAGTTACTAATGCTCTGGCTTGCTGCAAGGGAGGGGGGGGGGATATTTATACCTCTGCAAGGATGGCCATTGCTAGTCACTTCAATGGATAATGAGTTTGAGCAAATCTTTCAATGCACTCCCCTCCGAGTGAGGTTGAGATGGGAATCCCAGGCTCCATTCAGTCTGCCTCTCTATTGTTTCTCTTTCCCTGGACTGATACTGACATTAAATATTTAATCACTAATCAATGGATCTGTGTTGTGGTCACCAGCACCCATTCCTGCTACAGTATCGCTACCTGTCAGCTTAGACTGAATGTCTGGCCCAGCTAACTTTGTAGATTTGGATCTCACAATAGTCCAAAGTCAGCATGACTAATTTTTCCATGATTCCCCCATTCCATAATCTAAAGAGCTGCTTGGCCACAATGGAAATTATTATGGGCATTCAGCCCAATGCCAGTGGCAAGGAATTTATTGGGTGCCATTTGGAGAGAGTGCAGAAATTCTATTTGAAAATGGCATAAGTTTAAAGAAAAGAAAATACAAGAAACTTCAAAGCAAATCATCTCTGTCAAACCTGGTTTTACATTTGATTAGTAATAAAGACATTTCATCGTTATAAAGTAAATGTTGTAACTGGATGTACAGAATCATTCAACTAAATATTGGTTAGATGGCATTTTTTCCGGAAGGTGCAATTCAAGGAGATTAGGTGACTGTTGATGGATACCATAGTATCTCTGTATAGTCAGCACAGGAAGGAGGCAGATACTGGGAGGTGGTTTGCATTGATTTCCCTGTCAGTAAGTTTTGCGTTCATTACTTCTTTGCAAATTTTCCAAATTCTCTAGACTCAGGTGAAAGGAAAAACTTTGCGAACTGTTTAGATGAAATTAAACCTTGCCGAATAAGAGCGAGTGAAGGGAATAGTTACAGGTTTCAGAATGGCATAGACCGGATGTTGAAATACCAAGTAGCGTGGCAGATGGCATTCAATGTTGAGAGTGTGAAGTGATGCAGTTGGGAGGACTATTATGGAAAAGCAGTATGCTATAAATGGCACGATTTTGAAAAAGTGTAAATGAGCAGAGAGATCATTTTCACATATTCTTAAAGGTGGCAAGGCAAGTTGTTAAGGTGCTTGAAAAACACATATGTTTTATTTGATTTAAAAGTAGAAGAATAGAACATAAAAGCAATGCCATCATGCTGGAACTTTATAAACCGCCACCTGCAATTATGCGGAGAATTGTGAGCAGCACACGAGAGGAAAGATGTAACAGATTCAGAGAGTGAACCTGGGAGGTTTACCAGGATGTTTCAAAGAATGTGCGACTTCATTTAGAACAAGTTGGAAAACTATCACTTCGTCTTGCTGTGGAAAAGATCAAGACAGGGTGGATTCAGAAAATCTATTTGTGTTAAGTGGGGGCAATAAGCAAAGGTCAAGGATTCAAAATCATTGGCAAAAGACCTTGAGAGATTTTTGTTTTCACTCAGTGAGTTGTCAGTTTCAGGGAAGCTCTTGCTAAATAATCTTAACGTAATAATAATAATCTTAACAATAATCTTAATAGCGGTAGAGTTGCTGCCTTACAGCATTTACAGCGCCAGAGACCCGGGTACGACCCTGGCTTTGGGTGCTTGTCTATATGTAGTTTGTATGTTCTCCACCATGTGGGTTTTCTCCAGGGACTTTGGTTTCCTCCCACACTCCAAAGGCGTACAGGTTTGTTGGTTATTTGGCTTGGTATAAATTGTCCCTAGTGTAGGATAGTGTGTTAACGTTGGTCAGTGCGGACTTGGTGGGCTGAAGGGCCTGTTTCCGTGCTGTAACTCTAAACTAAACATAGAACATAGAAGGCCACGGCACAGGAACAGGTCGTTAGGCCCACGATATCCATGCAAAACATGATGCCAAGTTAAACTATTCTTCTCTGAAGATAGACATGAAATGCTGGAGTAACTCAACGGGTCAGATGGCATCCCAGGAGAAAAGGGTGACATTTCGTGTTGAGTGACGTTTCTTCTCTGCCTGCATTTGATCCATATCACTTAGTTCCCTGCATATCCATGTTTCTATCCAAAATCTTAAAAAACATTATCGCATTTGCTTCCACCACCAAATTGCTTTACCACCAAATTGCTTCCCCCACCAATGGCAGGAATTTTAAAAGGAAGCTGGTCTGTTTGCCCAGATTGAGGAATTTACAAGGTTCCAGACAGAAAGTAATAATGTCCAGAGATATATAATTGTTTTTCTCCAGCACAGGCATGAAAGACCATATGGTTTTGCTAGTTGCATGTACGTTTCTCTAAGTCAATGGATATAAAAACAACTTTTATCCTGAATGTTTTGTAGATATTCAGATATAAATACAATTATTTGCTCATGTGTGAATGCATAAATTTTAATTCAAAGCACTGTGAAGGAAAAAATAGTCATTGTGAAAATATCTTAACAGCTGCAAGAACAAGCATCTACTTGAGGATAAGAATACTGGCAGAACTACATCTGAAGTGCTGTCAATGGTTTTGGTCTTCCTATGTAAATATAGAAATAGCAACAATAGAGCACATTAAATGAAAGTTCACCAGATTGTTTCTAACAGGTGGAGGTTAAGGAGAGCAAGCCCATATTTTATAGGTTAGACACAGAGATAAAATCGACAGGTTGGGAGCTGAGAGTCTGTTTTTTTTCTGGTTGGTAAACACAGAATTGGAGATATCACAGGAAAAGTAGTCATTATCTAAGACTGAGAAGGAGAGAAATGGCTTTACTAAAAATATTGTGAATATTTTGAATTATCCAACCTGAATTATTGAACAATGGTCTGGATTTCTAGATACTAGTCAAATAATGTAACCAGTATGTTATCTGTAATATATACAGTGTTTTGTGCTGACACATACAAGCGGAAGAGTGATATAAAATAAAAATGGCAGATTCAATAAGCAGCTGAACACCTAAACTCTGTACATGTTACTCCTACAAGTTTCCAACCCAGACTGACTAGGTATATAACAAAGTATAGAAACAAAGAACTGCAGATTCTGGTTTACACAAAAGGAATTCAGCAGGTCTGGTACCATCTCTGAAATATATGGATAGGTAACGTTTCAGGTCAGGAAGTAGGGTCCCAACCCGAAATGTCACCTATCCATCTTCTCAGAGATGCTGCCTGACCCGCAGAGTTCTCCCATGCACTTTGTGTCCTATTAGGTGTATCACTTAGCTCTCTTGTGAGTTTACAGCACACCAAGGTCTGAAAACATACTAAGATCCCATTCTCAGTTTGGGATAGGAGACTGGCTCCTGCAAGCTATTCACAAAACCTACACCCTTATAAAGTGGCAAACAAGACCTCAGATGAAAATCTCATGAGAAGGACCATACTTTGGCTCATGCGTTACTCTACAGTTATCCAGTCTGTACATCATACCCCTGGAGCAATATTTGATCTCACACCTTCTTACACAAATGCCAGCCTTTCCCTGTAATGTTAAATAGACAATAGACAATAGATGCAGGAGTAGGCCATTCGGCCCTTCGAGCCAGCACCACCATTCACTGTGATCATGGCTGATCATCCACATTCAGTACCCCGTTCCTGCCTTCTCACCATATCCCCTGACTCCGCTATCTTTAAGCTTCTAAAATTTTGGAAGAAGGCTCCAATACCAACTATAAATATGTGGATTTCAAATATGTTTGAAACACTACACCTTGAAGAGATAAGACTCCTCCTAGCAGGTAAACCAGATCACTTCCACCTGACGTGGTCTGCATTTATAGAATTATTACAAACATAGGGTGCAAAAGTACTTTAAAAAAATAAAAAATTGAGGTCGGGTAAGGGGGGATGATAGTTGAAGAGTTGGTATGTCCTATTTACGTGATGCTCAAAAAAAAAAACATTTGTTTTTCTTTTTTTCTCTCTCTCTTTTCTTTTCTTAGGGCCTATTTCTTAACTCCTTTTTTTTTTTGTCTTTAATTTCGCTTTCATAGGGTCCTCGTCCTTTTTTTTTTTTTTTTGTTTGTTGTTACATTTTCTACACTTTTCTACACTTGCACTTTTTCCTTCACTTTCTTCTCTCTTTCAATCTTTTCTTTCTTTAGCGTAAAAAAAAAATAAAGGGAGTACATTAATTGTAAGAAGATATAAATGACGAGTATTAATGTATGTGGCTGTGATGTAATGTACTTCTAATAAATAAAAATTATTAAAAAAAAAAAAAAAAAAAAAAAAAAAAAAAAAAAAAAAATCTTTAAGAGCTCTATCTAACTCTCTCTTGAAAGCATCCAGAGAATTGGCCTCCACTGCCTTCTGAGGCAAAGAATTCCACAGATTCACAACTCTCTGGATGTAAAAGTTTTTCCTCATCTCCGTTCTAAATGGTCTACCCCTTATTCTTAAACTGTGGCCCCTGGTTCTGGACTCCCCCAACATCGGGAACATGTTTCCTGCCTCTAGCGTGTCCAATCTCTTAATAATCTTATATGTTTCAATGAGACCCCTCTCATCCTTCTAAATTCCAGCCGCTCCATTCTATCAACATATGACAGTCCCTCCATCCCGGGAATTAACCTCGTGAACCTACGCTGCACTCCCTCAATAGCAAGAATGTCCTTCCTCAAAGTAAGATCCTATTTCATTGTTCCAATAGCTTTGGGGATATTGGACATATGATGGTATTAATAGAGGAATCAGCCATTTCCCAAATGTGCTGACTAAAATTATTCCTTCAATAAATATCACAAAAAACTAATTTACTAGCCACTCATCTCATTCCATCTGCAGATAATTTGATAGATGCAAAATGTCTGAACTATTTGCTTACCTAATAATCGCAGTGCATTGCACATATAATGCTTTGAATTTTTTCTTAAGAAAAGAAATATTTCAATCTGAGATCATCAAGCAATGATGCTCATTTCCCCAACATCATATAACAGTATCATTAAATTCTACATGAGAGAAAAAAAATCAAAGGGGAATGTGTTGAGATTAGTTATTGACTACATACACTGTATAAGAATTATAGGTCTACATTTCTACTCATGTACTCTTTATTACATGCATCATATTTAATCTACTGTTCATATATCTTCATTAAACAAATAAAAGTAACATTCACAATTTTAATGAATCTTTTTTTTTCAACTCATTCTCATTTTATATATGCTTATAGAGTGTAAAAAATAAATTCTGAAAGGTATCTAAAATGACAGGAGAATATAATTGGGGAATCATACCAGTCAGCCGAAGAAATGTTGTGTACTGTAGTGTATTAAAATAAATACATGAAGGTTGAGATCAAAGTAGAACCATCATTCATTACTATCTATTCAACGTAGCTATGGAAAATAAAGGATTTGGGAGAAAATCATGTTAGCATGAGAAAATATAAAATGAGAATTCTGTGACCTTTTTAATATTTCTAGCATCATTCTGTTTTAATTTTACATGAACGGTCTATTGTCCCAACCTTTCCCTAATATGATTTTTGGTAGCCTTCATAGGAAACTTCTACGGGTCACTGAGTGTTCAGCAGTGATACAAAGCAAAGATTATTGTTTGAGACGTCTACAGTGATTTGTATGACTGAAATAGGTTCTTTTTACTAAGAAGATGATGTCTGATTTGGTTGAATAACCACGGATGCTTTCTGCCTGCTTTAGGACGTAGGAGAGTTAAAGCTGACATTTTAAAGTCTATCTAAATTGATTTCTGCTGTCGACTTGCTGCCCTGTGACTAAGATCTGTAGTGGCTTTTGTGTATATAAATCATTCCTTCTATCACCAGTAGACAAGTGATCTGCCACCTTCTATTCAATTCTTTCTACTGTTAGTGGAAGTGAAATACACATCTCTGGTTTTCGCTTTTGTTACACAAGCAGGCCAAAGGAAATCAATAACCTGCAGCAAGCTCCATATCTATCTTGTAAAGTCTTATCTCTGGAGCTAAGTGGTGTCTCAGGAAAGCATTGTTAAAATCTTGCACACTTGGTAAAAGCCAACAAAATCAGGTAGTAATATCATGTACACATGATGAAAGCTTTTCTGATTTCTCATGGGATGGTTGACCCATGTTAAGTTGCTTTAATAATCTTACAAGCAATGACATTTTTGACATTAATTTTTCATCCTTTTAATTTACCATATTTTGCACATTCTTACATAACAAAATCAATAAATAATAAATTGATAAGTGAATAAATTTGTATGTTAGCATGGTCAATAGAAAACAAAATTAGGTGTATAATAGGCAGCAAGTATTAGTCGATTGAATTGATTGAAAAATGCAGCATGGAAACAGGTCTTTCAGCCCCCGGAGTCAACACCGACCATCGATCACCCATTCACACCATGATCCAGTTTCCTAGTTATCAACCATGCAGGGTGGGCCTGCAGCTGGATCACAGCCATCACGTGGGTTCAGCAGAGTGAAAAGGAAGCCAATTTAAAGTGCAGTTCTGATTTTGATGAATCTTTCCAGAAAGTGAGGGGCCTGTAACTGCCAGCAACAAAGTCAGAAAAGACACAGTTAACGCTGACTCTGTGACCATCGCATACATAAGTTCATAAGTTTTAGGAGCAGAATTAGGTCATTTGGCCCATCAAGTCTAGTCCGCCATTCAATCATGGCTCATCTATCTTTCCCTATCAACCCCATTCTCCTGCCTTCTCCCATAACCCCTGACACCGTTGCTAATCATTCCCGTGCACTTTCATCCTTTCAAATAGGTGCAAGCAACTCACACATAGTAGGTCCCACACCCATTTTCTAATTCTATTGCATTATCTCTATAAAATGTAAATGGGTTGATTGCCTGTCTTCACCTGAATATTTCAGAAATTAATTATTTCTGTGCACTTTTTGCAAAGGCTGTTTATTATATTTTAGCTTTTAACATAATCTATCATCCATACTTCACTTCCTTCTCAATGCAATGTTTAAAAAGTTAATTAAAAATTGAGCTTTTACACCTTGCTTCATTATGGTTTCTTCAATGTGACTGGCTACTCAGTCAGCTTAATAAAAGCACAGCCTCTGGCCACTAACGAAACAAACTGGACTGACATCAGGAGAGGGATTTCTGTACCATCAAGTTAGGAGCTCATAGGGCACAGGAAAGAATTCATAGGCCACATCCTGCCATGTGATAGATACTTTCCCTTCATGAAATCCCTGTGGATTAACCGTAATCATATCAGCCGGAGCTATCTCCTGTCGTCTTTTTACCCTATTAATTTCCTATTTAAGTATGATCCTCTGTCTCCTAAATTCCTCTACTACAGCGCAGGAACAGCTGCCTATACCTGACCCATGCCTCCTTGTTTTCTTGACGAGAGCTTCAATTTCTCTCATCATACAGGCACCCTTACTCACAGCTGCCTTGCCCTTCACTCTAACAGGACATGCATGCCTTGAACTCTCACCCAGTCCGTACCACCACATCAGTAGATAAAACTTTAGACTTTAGACTTTAGAGATACAGTGCGGAAACAGGCCCTTCGGCCCTCCAAGTCCGCGCCGACCAGCAATCACCCCATACACTAGCACTAGGGACAATTTACAATATTACCAAAGCAAATTAACATACAAATCTGTATGTCTTTGGAGTGTGGGAGGAAACCGGAACACCCGGAGAAAACCCACGCGGTCACAAGGAGAATGGACAAGCTCCATACAGACAGCACCCATAGTCAGGATCAAACCCGGGTCTCTGATGCTGTAAGGCAGCAGCTCTACCTCTGAGTCCCCATGCCGCCCCCAAAAAGTGGGGCACAACAAAGAGTTCACAGGCCACATTCTGCCATGTGTTAGCTACTTTGGCCCACTTCAGTAAGCATCGAGATGACTCACCACACATATATCCACACTTACCTGCAGCGGAAACTTGTTCACAAAACAAGCAACAGATCGGTGAGGTTCTGCACAGCATCATACCTTCCTGCCAAAAATTCAAGCTCCACTCCCTGAATTGTCTTCAAAATCATCAAAGGATTTTAGATGTTTGTAAATGTCCCTGCCATTCACAAAGTTCAGGAAATATACAAACATTACAGATATTATCAACAATGTTTTTAAATATATATTTTTTAAAGTCTAAAAATGTAATAAAGACTAAGCTTGATTAAAAGATTTAAAACTACTAGAAATCCAGAAAACATATTTAAGAAAAAGGTCAAATTCATTCTAATCAACCAAAAATGTAAGCTTTGCTCCCTCCCTCCAACCTGTTCCCCTCCCTTGAAGTGAAATAAGGTTGAGCTGTATTAGTCGTAGGTTTAGTCATCTACCACTGTATTAGTCAGAGATGTTGGTCATCTACCATTGGACAATATGCTTTTTTGATCACCACATCAATGTGAATGTACTAGGTCAGGTTGCTGGTGATACAGATGCCTAGCAAGCTGAAAATGTTGACACTCTCCAGAGCAGCTCCAGTGATGAGGATAGTAAGATTAAACGAGAACTTACCAGTTTGAAGTTTGATCGTTATTTTATGAGGAGTTACGATGAGCGATTACGTGAAGAAGGCCGTCAGCCCGCATGCGCGTCAATCTTCAAAGCAGCGGTGTGAAATCACAGATAACAGTAGTTGACCTGACCATAGTAAGATTGGAGAACTAGAAACTACCAGATGACCTTTATAATATGAGGGTTGGGAGCGGTGGGCACGTAATCGCTCATCGTAACTCCTCATAAAATAACGATCAAACTTCAAACTGGTAAGTTCTCGTTTAATCTTACTATTTTGCTTCGGAGTCACGTGAGTGACTACGTGAAGATTTCAAACCTCTGCGATTTCATGCCGGATACGAGTCCAAGCGTCACACACTGCATCAATTGACCATGGATGAGTGAAAAAGATTAATGCATTCAGACATAACATAGTTTGTTAAAAATGCTGAAGCTTTAATCATCAAAGGAAAATAATAGTGACCCCTCCCATCCTGAAAAGAAACTATGAAACAGAACATAAATGGAATTTGACAAATACCCCCAGTCTGGCAATAGGTTTTTATAAAATGTTGAAAAGTTCGTTCATTTGACCCATCAAGTCTACTTCACCATTCAATTATGGCTGATCTATCTCTCCTCCTAACCCATTCTCCTGCCTTCCCCCATAACCTCTGACCCGTACTAATCAATCTAGCTCGGCCTTAAATATATCCACTGACTTGGCCTTCACAACCTTTTGTGGCAAAGAATTCCAATGATTCACCACCCTCTGATTAAAGAAATTTCTCCTCATCTCCTTCCTAAAAGAATGTCCTTTAAATCTGAGGCTAGGACCTCTAGTCTGAGACTAGTGGAAACATCCTCCTCACATCTACTCTATCCAAGCCTTTCACTGTTCTGTATGTTTCAATGAGGTCCCCACTCATTCTTCTAAACGCCAGCGAGTACAGGCCCAGTGTCGACAAACGCTCATCATAGGTTAACCAATGGCACCATAATTTCAGTCCCCAAAGCCAAAAGCAGAAGACCTTTTACAAGCATGAACCCTGGAAAGCATATGGTTTCAATAGTGTTCCTGGCCGCATCTTAATTTATCATTATTATGTAGACTATGTACTCTTGAGCTTCAATCAATCAATCAATCAATCAGATTTATTCATCACATACACAATAAAGTGCAGTGAAATGAATTTTCCCGCAGCGGTACAATAAAAAAAGAACACACAATACACAATAAACTTTAACACAAACATCCACCACAGCATTCTTCACTGTAGTGGAAGGCAAAAAGTACAGTCAGTCCTCCTCCATTGTTCCCCTGTGGTCGGGGCCATAAACCTCCGCAGTCGCCGCTGCAGGCGGCCAGATGTACAGGCCCTCTCGTCGGGATGGTAAGTCCTGAATCGGTGCTTCCCTACCGGAGACCGCGGCTTCAGGATGTTGTAGGCCACAGGCAGGCAGTCGGAGCTCTTCTCCGGGGATCCCCGGCGAGGGATCCCACTCCGGATGTTAAGTCCACGCCTCACCCGCGGCTAGAAGCTCCACAGACCATGGCTTCAGGATGTTATCGGCCGCGGGCCGGCGGTCGGAGATCTTCTCCGGCGATCCCTAGCGAGGGGTCTGGACGCTGCGCCCGTGGCTAGAAGCTCCACAGACTGTAAGCTTCAAGCTGTAACAGTCCGCGGGCCAGCGATCGGAGATCTTCTCCGGCGATCCCTAGCGAGGGGTCCCAGGCACTGGACGCTGCGCCTGCGGCTAGAAGCTCCACAGACTGTAAGCTTCAAGCTGTAACTGTCCGCGGGCCAGCGATCGGAGCACTCCCTTCTGGTGACCACGGCAAGGGCCCGACTCCGGGAAAGGCAGCACCAATCCATGGTGTTAGGCCACGAGGGAGGCAACATGGAAAAAGTCACCTCTCCATGGAGGAGGCGACTGAAAACGGTTCCCCCCTTACCCCCCCTCACCACCCCCCACACAAGACACACCAAGAGACATGAAAACACACATTTGGACACACAAAAAACAAACAAAAAAAGTAGAAATGATGAACACGCTGCTGGCAGGGCAGCTGACTAGCACCACCCCCACCGACTATGTGAAGAAGGTGTACTATATACCAATGATCTAATCCAAATCTAGACCCCATAGTCCAGCTCCTTGGATAGTCAGACTGACATTAGCAAAGACTTCTCAGGAAAGTCCATGCTTAAGTGACTGGCTCTTCAGAATAATTTGGATTGGACTGGTCCATCCTACACAAATGGTGCACTGGGTATTTGTCTGCGAATTCCTTCAAGATCAGCTACAAGTGCCATCTCTTCTGTCCTGACTACAAACTCCAAGCCAAGTTTTGTTGCCGCATCAGCATCATAATGAAGGAGCACTGCTTTGCCAGAGTTTCTGTTTGATGTAATTTGGTTTGTTTAGCAACATAAACAAAACTTCTAAGAGACATTCCCATTAAAATTTCTGGCTCATTTGTAAAAGAAATAAAAAGTGCGTTTTCAATGTGTGTTTTTTTTCTCTTCCCAATTCACTACACATACATCGGCAGTTTCAAGATAAGGTTCTACATATAATTAACATGTGCATTTCAATTGATCTGTTCATCTACAGTCCATCCATTTCATTGATGCCCATGAGCCAAAAGTCATCTATTTTTCTTTTCACTGTCGTGTGTAATTTATATATAATTGATGTTTATGTGGCCTGTAAAGTCTAGGCACCTGTGTTGCTACTGCAAGTGAGATTTTAATTGTACCTGTATCTCACCGTACTTGTGCAAATGACAATAAACTCGACTAACTCATCATATTTGTGCATACGTCAATAAACTTGAGCACTGGCAGATCATAACAAGAGGAGTAGAGTATAGGAGCAAAGAGGTCCTTCTGCAGTTGTACAGGGCCTAGTGAGACCACACCTGGAGTATTGTGTGCAGTTTTGGTCTCCAAATTTGAGGAATGACATTCTTGCTATTGAGGGAATGCAGCGTAGGTTTACAAGGTTAATTCCCTGGATTGTGGGACTGTCATAGGCTGAGAGAATGGAGCGGCTGGGCTTGTATACTATGGAATTTAGAAGGATGAGAGGGAATCTTATTGAAACATATAAGATTATTAAGGGTTTGGACACACTAGAAGCAGGAAACATGTTCCCGATGTTGGGGGAGTCCAGAACCAGGGGCCACAGTTTAAGAATAAGGGGTAAGCCATTTAGAACGGAGATGAGGAAACTATTTTTCACCTAGAGAGTTGTGAGTTTGTGGAATTCTCTGCCTCAGAGGGCGATGGAGGTCGGTTCTCCGGGATACTTTCCAGAGAGAGCTAGTTAGGGCTCTTAAAAATAGCGGAGTCAGGGGATATGGGGAGAAGGCAGGAACGGGGTATTGATTGTGGATGATCAGCCATGATCACATTGAATGGCAGTGCTGGCTCGAAGGGCCGAATGGCCTACGCCTGCACCTATTGTTTATTGTCTATTGTCTATTGTCTATCACAGCTTTGTTGTAGCATGTGAGTAGCAGCCATGTCAGATTTCTGGTAAAAATCCAAAATAATCTTCAACAAGGTACCTTCTTCCAAGGACTCAGAGGTGGACCACTGGGTGAACAATCACCCTGGCACTCCGTGCTGGCTGGTAGAACTTCCAGTAAGCATAGGCCAGCCACATAGGCTGAATAGGCAGATGGCCATCCTAACCTGCAAGGTGACAACTTGAGACAAATTGTCTCAGGGAAACCATATATCGCACCATCACTTTAATTTGTGGCCGCGTTTGCCACTTCAGAGATGGGGTGAAAGCTGGTACTTGGTGGAATCAATTCCTAAGATAGTTTTCATTTGTGAATGTACCTTACAGAACTGTTTGTGCTATGTACGTATGGAACGAGCTGCCAGAGGAAGTAGTTGAGGCAGGTACTCTCACAACATTTAAGAAGCATTTGGACAGGTACATGGATAGGATAAGTTTAGAGCGATATGGGCCAAAAGCAGGTAGGTAGGACTAGAGTAGATGGGACATGTTGGTCAGTGGGCTAGTTGGGCAAAAGGGCCTGTTTCCACCCTGTATGGATCTATGACTCTATGTGGTAGAACACATGATATTGTTATAACTGGCAGTGCTGTTATTTGGGGATTAACTACTTCCAGTAATGATTGTACTTTTCATCATCATCATCATCATCATCATCATCATCATCGTTGAAAACATTAGCGACGCAGTGGTGCTGGTTTCCAACAGGAGCGGTGACGGATGCACCACACATCTCTGTCCTCCAGTTCATGCACTCTTCCGCCGCTGGAAGTATAGGATTTTGGTGTGTGTGCTTTATCATAATTCCTTACAATGCTATGTATGACAGTGATCACAACTTCTACTGGTGTGGATGGCCGTTGGCTCGCTAGAAGCTCATCCGCCCTTTAACAGGTATTGTTTTTGGTCCTGCTGGGGGTCTACAGCCCCCTCCTCACCTGGCAAACCAGGTGAGGAAGACGGTTTAGTCGCCGACTATCCGACCATGGAGCAGGTAGCATGGGACTACATGGTACCCGTGGCGGGGGAAACTCCCCCCAACCTGACCTGAACTTGTACTTTTGGCAACTGCATACTTGTTTCCTGCCTCAGTAAACAGTATCATAAAATAACTGACAGACATTATATTGTTGAAGAGTTTGCGACGATTCTGCTGGAAGGAGCAGCAGGACCATGATTATTCATGAGTTGATGGAGGTGATGGATTGTCTACTCTCTGCGTGATTACTGTCTAATCATGTAGAGAATAGAGAATAATACAGGGGACACTGCAGGAGGTCAGTGAGCATTGCAAACACAAGAGAGCTCTGGTATTTACTCTCTACATGAAATGACTGGTGATGTTCCTGATAGCAAACAATATTATTGAGGTCAGCAGAGAAGACATGAAACAGAGAAATATGTTGATATGTGGTACCAGTACTGGAGCTAAGATCCAAGATGTACAAGGCCTTGGTGAGATATTTAATGAGGACATGTTAACTCCATGGTTTCAGAAATATTCGAGTTACAGCTTGGCATGTGCAACCCAAGGAAGTGGTTCATGGACGTAAGACAAGATTCATTTTTTAGACCTTTTTTAGAGTAGCTATTGTGGGAGAATCAATAAACTGCATTTGCTGGTTTACAAAAAAAGACACAAAGTGCTGGAGTTACTCAGCAGGTCAGGCAGCATCTGTGGAGAACTTGGATAGGTGATGTTTTGGATCAGAACCCTTCTTCAGTCTGAAGAAAGATCCTGACCCAAAACATCACCTATCCATGGTCTCCAGAGATGCTGCCTGATCCACTGAGTTACTTCAGCACTTTCTGTTTTTTGTTGTGAGTGAGTTTAGTTTGTGGCCTGGCAAATGGGAGGATTCAACAAAACTATTTGTCTTGCTGGTCAAAATTCCAGTGGGAAGGCACTGAAAACCACCAATTTGGAGATGGGGGGCCAATGAATATAAAAGATTGGTGTAGTTGCTTTCATTGCACAGTTAGATTCAGGTCACGAGTTCAAGGGAATAAGAAGATTATGTCACATGGTGCCAAAAGGCAAGAAGCCTTGACATGGATGTCACGGTAAGATGTTAGCCTCAGAATTGGCCCTCATTCATGATGGCCCGATGCTTTAGTGTCGAAAAAATATATGATTTCTTGGTTAACCTACTCTTGCTACTTCCCTTAATAAGCAACAAGATGGAAACCGATCCACACAACAACGACTGCTGCTAATCCTCAATGCAAAATCCAGGTTGCAAAAACGTTGTTGTGACTTTCACTATTTAATTGTTGGTACCTCCTAGTTATTATGGTAGTTGTTTATTTATGTCTATTGTGATATTAAGAATCTTATCATATTACGGTTAAGTTCGCTTGGCCTTTCATTTAATCATTTGTTTTCCTTTAGAAAACAGATTGTATTGTAATTTCAAAGAGCGGAGATTGCTTCCAGTAATTGAAGGGTGAAAATTAGGGTTTGTGGATATATGATCACATAAGGCAGAGAGCGGAATAGAGTTATTTTATACATGGTAACATCTGGGACTCTGAAATGCAGAACTGGAGTGAGCAATTAAATAATGCAGGGACCAGCAATTTTTAATTGCTGGTTCCTGCATTATTGCCTGACGGTCAAAAATCAGTAGACTTGTGGAATGAGGGGTGGAATAGAAGTGGGGGGGGGGGGACATCTTGACTATTTCCTTGACACCCAAGATTTGCCGAATGCAATTATCAGTCAGTTTTATCGATTGTTCAGCAGCATGCCAACACATTTTGGCTGGATCAAATACTGCGTGTTACCCCATGTTAACACTTAATAGGACATAAGATAGGTCTTGATGCATATGGAGTGAAGGAAGATGGGAACATGGTGAGTAAATGGGATTAGTGCTAGTGCTTATGCAATATCAGAACCAAACCACAAGTTTCCTCTTTGCTTTTTCAATGTAATTCAACGCTTTGCCACCTTCTTTGATTTCAGTCGTAGTGCAGCTGCAGCAAGTGAGAATTTCATTGTTCCGTTGTCGGTATATATGACAATTAAATACTCTTGACTCTCCTGACACTTGACAGTAAAAGTATTCTCTTGACTGATATCATAATGTCCAGTGTGTGACAGGACCAGTGAATCTGTTGCCACAAAATGGGCAATGAAGTCTCATATCAAAGATTTGCTCATTGTTGCATGTTCCACAGCTGGATGAACAAAATATTTTGTTCGACAATCATTCAGATCAAAATTTAAATAATTCACCAGAATGAAGGATGCCTAATGACTAGAGTAGGTATGTTACAAAACTTACCTTCAGTCGCGCTGTAATTCTGCCACTGGCCGTGTGCGCGATTTTGGCGCCTTTAAGGGGGGGGCGGGGTTAAAACGCGGTTTCTTCTCCCTTGTCCTGGAAATATTTTGTTGGAGTACAAAACTTCGCTGACAAAATCGTTCCTACCCGCGTTTTGTGAATTTTTTTTTATTATTAAATCGTCAATGTCAGCGCTACAGTCATTTTAAAAGCAGCTCCTGAAGCGTCAACGCCAATAACGGGGACGGATTTCACACAATGGACAGGTAAACGAAAGTGCTTTCTTTAAATGTATAAAAGTGCTTCTTAAGAAGCCTTTAATTCACATTTTGTCATGCGACACGGTGATTTTATTCCCCGAATTAACGGCAGTATTTTTCATGCCAATACGGGGTTAAATTCACCGCAAATGAACGTTCCAAAAGATCGCGTTCCAGAAATTCTCACTCGCAAGATGAATTAAATGCCCATTAATTTACAGGTATTAAACATTCAATTCCTTCCATTTGGCCTGTAAATTCATGAAAATTAGATTAAAAAATTATGTTATATTGTGAATTATTGTGTGAATGTTATTTGGACACTTAGGCTATTTAAAAATGTTAATCTATTCTTAAGAAATTGATAGATGTTTAGATCTAGTAATTGAATTTTGTAATTAGCTACAATTAGGTAACTAACTCATTATATGCTTTAATTTCATGTCTTCGAAGTAAGATTGTTTCATATTTGTTTCAGAATGCTTCAATCTATAATACCTGAAAATTTCTTTCAGTTACCATAATTTTTAAGAAAGTTATGGGCTTTTAACTGTCCTCGATCACAGCTTTTGTGTTAAGTCAATGGAAAAGCAATAGGGAACTAGATGCTAATTTCTGAGTATGATAATGGCCATAACTTTTTTAATACTGAAGATATGAAAGTGAATTAAGTGTCAAATTAAACTTCTTTTTATGCTTTATCTGATGGGATAAATTGCAGACTTTATTTTTTAAATCTCAAAATTTTGTAACATTGCTAACTAGAGCATTCCGTTTTACCACGTTTCTATTGCCTTAAATATACAATTTGCAATTTTTTGCATTAAAATCTATCAGCCAAAATATAATAAGCAAATTCTTAAAAAGGAAAGATCGACCACATTTCATGGCTTGTCTATCGATTCTGATTGGTTTATTACTAACTGTAATGCTATACTTTCCTGCAGTTTAGTAATGCGTTTGTATTACTCAAGGGCATCCTCAGTGCATGGATGCTTGCATGGATGCTTGCTGCCTGAAACTACACAGCAAAGGCCAGCGAAAACACACACAAAAAATTGAGATCTGCACCAAATCTCATTAATTCTCTATTCACTGGTCTGCAGAAAGTCTTGTTGTCAGATTTAGAATTCTCATCATCATATTCAAAAACCCCCAATAACAATACAATGCCTATCTCGAAAATCTTCACCAGTTCTGCCATTCTCTGAGATCTTTGTACAGATCTAATTCCGGCCTTCTGCTCATCCCACAGTTTAATCGCTTCACCAACTAGTTTGTTGACTCTCTTGTAAAGCATTTTAGGATGTTTTTGTACAACAATTTGACTAGATAGATACAAGTTTCTGTTGCAAAATGGATAATAAAATGTTCAGCCCATTTAATGTTACAAACTAGGGGACAGATTTATTTGCAAATATCTAGAAATACCTTTCGTATTACTTAGCGCTCATTTACAAACAAGTATGACAGACCTGACATTTTTCCAATTGTAATGTCTGTCACTATGTTGAGATAAATATGTGCCCTCCAGCTTTTTACACTCAATTAATGAGTCCTTTAAGTGCCTGAACACTTACATTACGATCTGTGTCCAAGAACAAAGTTCATTTTTTCTAAGCCGCAAAGATCATAAAGCCTGGGCAAGAGACAAGTGTTTTTGCACTCTGATCCCATTTACAGAAATTATTTCTTTGCATTTGCAAAATTTGATGTTAACTAGTTCACTAGATTCTGCGATGTGACAGCGGAGGTTTATTTATTTGCCATTTAGTCATTGTGATTGGGGTGGCTGTCAGCACTTGTCTGCACATCGTGAAAGCTAGTCATTAAACTAGTCATTTAGATTTATCATTAAAAATAGCTACTCTTTTGTGTTTACATGGTGTGACAAATCATGACAGGCAGACTTTTACTAATGAGCATTCGTGGCATGTAACACTCAGAAAGTTTATTGTCTTTCCATGTTCGCCAGATAGTGGGAAATTCAAAATTAACAAAATATATTTAAACATTGATCAACATTAAATTTGTTTCGAATAAATAAAACAGACACTCGAAGATTCCATTCATTAACATAAATGAACACTACAGATTATCATGAATTTGTAAATATTCAAAGTTTCTATATGTAGTGCAATCATTCATGGAATAACAATAGCTCCAGACCCTTTCATCTTGCTTCCTGTATGATTTTCAATCCCCAAATATATGGGCAATAAATATTGTACATGTTTACACCTGAATTCCCAATATCTATTCTCTGCCACATAAAGCTTTACATTAGGGATAGTGCCTCATGGCATTTGCTTCTTGCTTCCAAAAACAAAATGTTCTATCCATTTAAAAGAGTGAAATTTTTTGCAAATTGCATGTTTAAATTTGAGTTGTGGAGTTTATCGTTGTATGCATAAGTATAGTGAGGCGCAGGTACAATGCAAATCTTGCTTTCAGCTGCAACACGTGCACATGAACCCAAACTGCACACAAATACATAAATTATATGACCATTAAACATAAATGCTATGAAGCAGTGAAAAGGAAAAGACCGTACAAAAAAAACCCTCAGTGCAAAAATACACAATTAATAAACAAATCCATGGTGATGTGAGATGGTCTATTGTGTTCCATTGCTGAGGTAAGATTACGGTTTTGCAGGTTGGTTCAGAAACTGGACAGTTGTAAGAATATAACTGTTCCTGATCCTGGGGGTGCAGGACTCATGTACCTCTTAACTTGATAGTAACAGTGAGAAGAGGGCATCTCCCAGATGGTGAGGACCTTGATGGTAGATGCCGCCTTCTTGAGGCAGCGGGTCATGAAGATACTTTTGAGGATGGGAGGGTTGTGCCCCTGATGGACCAATAAAGCGTGACATGAAAGTAGACATTTTGACGCTATATTAGATGAACAATACTTAGATCCAAGTGTTATGTCAAATCAAATCAAAAACTTTATTTGCCATTTGTGCTTACACACATAGGAACTCTTGTGCGGTTGTTCAGAGAGTCAAGTCAAGTCAAGTTAAAAAGACACACAGAAAGACACATAATCTATAAAAACATATACTTCTCTAGAAATAAAAAAGAAAGTGCCTAAAACCCTATATGTTATGAGGTGGATCAGGACATCAGTTAATTTTGTTTTGGCCAAGAGTCTCACTGTGGCAGGGAAGAAGCTCTTGAAAAAGCGTGTTCTGTTTGTGGCGATGCTGTCCGCTCGTCTGTGCCTGAGGTTGTATGTGCAGTTTTTGTGTTTGAGCAGGGAGTGAGCTTGATGTAGTGTGTCTCTGATGATTCTCTCTGCTCTTTTTTGACAGCGCTGTGTTTCCATGGAGGGAAGTTCCGTTCTGATAATCCTCTCTGCAGTCTTTATGACTCTTTGCAGAGCCTTCCTCTCTGTCTGTGTGGTGTTTCCATACCACACCGTGATGCCTGTGGTGAGGATGCTCTCTATCAGTCCTTTGTAGACCTGGGTGAGAGGGCGACAGTGCAGACCAGCTTTTCTGAGCAGCCTGATGAAGTACAGTCTCTGCTGGGCTTTTTTCACTGTTGCAACAGTGTTCAAAGTCCAGTTCAGATCTGATGTTACTTGTAATCCCAGGTATCTGTAACTGTCAGCCCTCTCCACCACAGTCCCCTTGATGATGAGGGGCTGCAGGGGGGGGTGGATTTTTTCTGAAGACCATTATTATTTCTCTTGTCTTGTCTGTGTTGAGGCTTAGGTCGTTGACCTCACCATAGGCAAGAATGTCGTTCACCAGATTCCTGTAGCCCGACTCGTCCCCCCCCTTGATGAGGCCCAGGATCGTGGTATCATCCGCATACTTAATAATGATGGTATTTTCCTGGGTGGAGACACAGTCGTGTGTGTACAGGGTGAAAAGTTTGGGACTGAGACAGCAGCCTTGTGGTGATCCTGTGCTGACGGTGAGCTCTGCAGACACCCTCCTTCCCATCCTCACCACCTGTGGTCTTTCAGTCAGGAAATCCAAGATCCAGATGCAGGTGGGAGTCGGGACGCCAAGGTCTGTCAGCTTCTCAGTCAGCCTGCCCGGGCGAATGGTATTAAAAGCCGAACTGTAATCCAGGAACAGCGTTCTGACGTATGTTCCTCTGCTGTCCAGGTGTTGCAGGATGTGGTGTAGAGCAATGGCCACTGCATCGTCCACTGAGCGGTTGGGGCGGTAGGCGAACTGGAGGGGGTCGATCGTGCCCGGGACCATGTGATTGATATGTGTGAGAACCAGTTTTTCTAGACACTTCATGGCAACTGGCGTGAGTGCCACTGGCCTGAAGTCATTCAGGGTGGATGGATTTGGTTTTTTGGGAACTGGTACGATGGTGGAAAATTTAAAAATACGGGGGACCACTGCTTGGTTTAAAGACAGATTGAAGATGTCTACATACACTCCAGTGAGATGTTCTGCACAGGCCTTCAGAACTTTAGGAGGGACGCCATCTGGTCCCACAGCCTTGTGGGGGTTCACCTTCCTCAGAACTTTCAGGACCTGTGTGGGTGTCACCTGAAAGACAGTGTCCGTGGGGTTGCAGGGAGCTTTTGAGGGGGTGTCTGTGTTCAGTCTGTCAAACCTGGTGTAGAAGGTATTAAGGCTGTCTGGGAGGGTGACATCCTGGGGGTCTGTGGTTGGTACTGTTTTCTTGTAGTTTGTGACTGCTTGGATTCCCTGCCACATACTGCGCGTGTTGTTACTTAGGTAAAAGCTTTCAAGTTTTTGGGAATAAGCCCTCTTTGCAGCTCTGATGGACTTCTGTAGCTCGTACCTGGCTTCCTTGTACTCCCCTTGATCTCCTGACTTAAAAGCTTCCTGCCTTTTCCTGATCTTCTCTTTTATGTTTCCATTGAACCAAGGTTTCTGGTTTGGAAACACATGCACAGTTCTGGGAGGGGCACATATACATGTGCACCAGCTGATGTAGTCACTCACAGCCTCTGTGTATTCATGAATATCATCTGTGGCCACCTTAAAGATGTTCCAGTCTGTAGCCTCTAAACAACCCTGCAGGCTAGCCTGTGCACTGTCCGTCCAGGTGTTAACAGTTTTGACTGTGACTGGCTGTGCCTTAAGCCTCTTGGTGTAGGTGGGCTTGAGCCGAATTGCCAGGTGGTCAGACTTGCCGAAGTGAGGTGTTGGTTCAGCTATAAAAGCATTTCTGATATTACTGTAGCAGTGGTCCAGTATCTTATTTCCTCTAGTTGGGAAAGTCACAAACTGATACAGTTTTGGTATGTTTTTCTTGAGGTTGCAATGATTAAAGTCTCCCAGAATAATAAAAGCAGCATCAGGATATTTGTTTTCATGCTCATTGATCATGTCGTGTAGCTCCCTGAGTGCAGCCTCTTCTTTGGCGGAGGGGGGAATATACACGACACTCACAATAATACATTGCAGTTCGCTGGGTAGATAAAACAGCCGTAGCTTCACAGTTAGATACTCCACATTCTCAGAGCAAGATTTAGAAATAAGCTTACAGTCGGTACACCAGGTTTGTTTGACGAGGACGGCCGTTCCTCCGCCGTGGATCTTCCCGCTGTCCGCTGCGCTCCGGTCCTCCCTGAAGACCGTGTAGCCGTCTGGTGTTATCGCCTCGTCGGGTGTCCTTTTTGATGGCAGTATTTAAATTGATTGTGGTCAGCCATTTATGTAATTTGCCAAGAGTTTCTAACATTTTTCCACTGAAGTGGTAGTGTGCAATCCAAATGACCCAGCAAGACAATTGGGGCCTTGCAGTAACCGGCACAGATCAACTAACTCAATACTAATCACACTTCACCAATGGTACTCTCTTGGTTTATGAGGCTCAGTTGCAGGATGATTAGTTTATCTACCAACTGACTAACCTGAGATAACTGAAATCAATTTAAATACTGCCATCAAAATTGGATTCAAGCATGTGCCTTGATAGGAGACAATGCTTGGTGGTTAATGTTATACAGTAATGTACAGATTTTGTTAGGTAAAGATAAATCAAAATGGCGTTTCCCTTCCAAGAACTAACAAGCCAAAAATAAACCACTTGAATTCAAGGAGCAGCACTCTATCATTTGCTATCATACTCTATCAAATTTTACTGTACCTTAATTGGTTCATGTGACAATTAAATTGAATCTCTATCATATTAGTAGAGAAACCTACTAATACATATTAAGAGTTAAATTCTGACCTGCAAACATTATTTCAGGAAATGTCACTTTACTTGTGTCTGCCAGGAGGTTTACTGCTATTTATGTCTATAGTTACAAGAAGTAGAGCTCAATCCAACATGCATTGCATATTTCATGATGTCACCCCCCAAAAATGTATCACTGAGAGCAGAGGTGACCACAATATTTACCTGCATGATGACAGCAACAAGGCAGCAACAAGGCAGCAAATTGCTGAGTAGCAATGACTGAGTGGCAACAACCTAGTAACAGCAAGAAGTGCAGTGTAAAGGCTGCAGCAGTGGACCGTATATGTGATTGCAGAGTGTTAGAATGTTTAGCTTAGTTTAGTTTCGTTTTTAGTTTAGTTTAGTTTAGTTTAGAGATACAGCACGGAAACTGGCCCTTCAGCCCACCGAGTCCGCGCCCACCAGCGATCCCCTTACACTAACACTATCCTACACACTAGGGACAATTTACAGGATTGAACCCGAGTTTCTGGCGCTGTAAGCCAGAAACTCTAATGCTGTGCCACCTTGGCTGCCCTTTGTTGGAACAGCACAGGGTGAGAGGGATTGGAATAACAGTGAAGCTTGTGGAATGTCATGTGGTAAGGATTGATTGAAACAGTACGCAAGAGCACTGAATGGAACAATATACAGTGGGAGTGAATGGAAGAGCAGGTTGTGAATGCGTGGAACAGTGCTGTGGAAGAAAACAAAGAAAGAAATACTGCAAATGAAGAAGATTGTTCCTGACCAAAGACTAAGATGTGCCTTGACTGATGAGCTGTGGATAGTGATCTCAAGGGTGTTGACATGAAAAGAAGAATGGTGGTATACATCAAAAGGCACGGCACAGTTTCTCCAAAAATAAATAAATAATAGTCACATCTCAATATTCCAGCAGGCTCAGATCTGAGAGGGGTTCGCTACAATTTAGCCAGAAGAATTTCTGCTGTCGTACAAAATGCAGAGGTATCATCTGCCCCATTGTGCAGATATTCATTTGAGGTTTGTATTGAGAAACTGAATGAAAGGAATGAAGAAACCAATCTCCATCAGACAGCTAGATTTGCAGGACATTTGCTGAAGAATGCAGTGATATGCAAATATATCCGCAGTCACATTAATTATTTTCTAAAATTCATTCTGGAAGGATGACAACAATGAAACAGAAGCAGAAGGTTTTGGAAATATTCAAAAGGTCGAGGCAGTGCCTATGAACATAACTGCAGAGTTAACGTTTCAGCTCAATTACTTTTCATCAGACGGGAGAAGTGAGAAAACAAGTATGGTTTGAATTACAGAGGTATCTTTGTGTTTGGCCTCCCGCACTGTCCAAATGCAGCCTAGCAAATGTTCGAGGAACAGTTCCACTCCCATGTATCTGAAGCTTTTTACCTGCTAACTGGTTTGTTCTGCAGGTTTAGGAGATGCTGCAGGAGAAACCTTGGCAAAGTACTGTAATTCTCTAGATCCAGGAAGAGTCACATATGCTGTTATGGAGAAGTGGCAGCTCCCACATTGACCTCAATACCCAACTCAGAATCCACAAACTGAACTGCAAGTAAGTCATGAAAGGACACAAAAACGGTGAAGTAACTCAATGGGTCAAGCAGCAATTCTGGAAACCATCGCTAGGTGATGTTTCAGGTTGTGACCTTTCACTTGAAGTATGCTATCCTCTGTCATGAAGGGATACCTAAGAAGGCAATGAAGAAGGATATTTAGGGTTCTGCCTTGACTGATAAGAGAATTCATTCCTTTTTAGTTGATGTAATCAACTGGGTTGCCAGTAAGGCTTTGTATATTAATAACCAAATTTCATGAGTGAAATTCTCCTAAAATACATTTGATTTGTCTTACTGACGAATGGACTATAAGATGACCTGGTTGAAGTCTCCTTTTTCCCATCAAACTTGCTATTAGTGTAACTGGAGGGTGCACTAAAAAACACTTTCCCCACTAAGTAGCTCTTTGTGTTTTGCACCTGGTTCCATGGATCCTCAAATGACACACTGATCTGTTTTGTAGTAAATGCCTACTATGTTCTGTGTGCCGAAGCAAAGCAAGAATTTCATTGTCCTATCAGGGACACATGACAATAAACTCACTTGAACACTTGAACTTGAACACTTGAAATCGGTGTTTGAACTATGATTCATAGATGAAAGCTGAAGGATCCCAAGCAGAAACGTCACCCATCCTTTTTCTCCAGAGATGCTGCCTGACCTGCTGAGTTACTCCAGCACTTTGTGTCTATCCTGTGCATATATACCTGTGTCCCTAAGTCAGGTGATTGTAAACCAGGGCAACTTGTGCCTAGAAGTTTCACTAAACCCATCTCCTGCATTTATGCAGTTAGAGCCCAACATTTCCTTCTGTTACGCATTTCTCCTTAAATGTGCAGCAAAGTATTTTGGAAACATCTCAGAGTTCACTGACAACAATTCACAGAGTTTAAACCTCTTTCAACGTCTTATGTTTTGAGTAAACAAATATATGCCACGATGGCTCAAATTTTTTAGTTAAGACTCAGATCAAAGGTTTTAAATATAACTGTGAGAACATTAGACGACATGAGTTTTTTCATCTCAATAGAATACTGAATGCAGTTGCTAAATTACTATTTTCCAACAGAAATGATCAGAAAAAGTTATCGTTTTCCTACTCCATCATAATAACAAACACTTTTCCTCAGTATCCACATGTTCTGATCTGCAAATGCCTAGTTATCGAAATTAGTTCGCATTTTTGAAATATTGCACAGAGACTTATAAATGGCAGTACCTATTTATATCAGAATTCCCTTGTCAGGGGATTCCACCTTTAAACAAATTATCAATATTTTTCCAAGAGCTTAGGGTGAGTAATATGCTCATTATAGAGACATTACTCATAAGCCTGAGTTTACAAAACTGCAAATCACTGACTTTGAACTTTCTCTAAATCTAACAATGAGTTTATGATGCAGTAAGAAACAATTTTCTTTGTTCCTTGCTGTACAATATACAAGATGGTTGAGTACTGGTTATCAGAGACAAAATTGAATCCTCTTACCTTCATCTGTGTTCACTGTTCTTTCAGCTTCCTTGATTTATATAGCTTCAGCCCCTCAGGTATTCCTTGGTCTCGTTTCATCTAATTTAATTTTCTCACTTGCTTGAAACTCTGCTGAATATCCATTTTCTTGTGCATTGTCCAGAGGAAATAACTAAATGTACCTAAGCGGACAACTGGATCTTCCAGTAATTAAGATGAACATTTTTGCAAGCCCAACACAGATCTCAATAGGATATATTTTGAAATCGACTTAATTTTTAGGCTCTCATGAACTGCATGAAGACTAACATCATACTAATATCAAGCTTTGGTGACCAGAAATAAATTCATTTTGATTTTAAATGGATAAGGCTTTACTATTTTCTGTGCCAAGTATACATATGGAGGTTTCCCACTTTGAAACAGTTCATGTGTGTAAAAATGCATCTTCAATTGCATACATTAAACAGATGATGTGGTATGCACCTTGAACTAATCTGGTGATATAGTTTCATTGAAGTCAATGCAATGAATTTCAGAAATATGGTTCAGCTCCCACACTGCTAGTTTACTGCACACAAAATTCTTTTTTTTTTCAGATGAAGTCATTTTAGTTCAAAAGATAAAGTTTTCAACATATTCAGAAAAATCTAAATAAAGCATTTAGTTTATAAGCTTCTACATTTTTTCGGTATGAATATATTTTCAACAAAGAATGGGTTGCAAATTCAAAGAGACTTCAGAAGTAATGTCAACATTATGGTGCAGCGGTAGAGTTGCTGCTTTACATCACCGGAGACTTGGGTTCGATCCTGACCACGGGTGCTGTCTGTATGGAGTTTGTACGTTCTCCCCATGACCTGTGTGGGTTTTCTCCAGATGCTCCAGTTTCCTCCTACGTTTCAAAGACGTACAGGTTTGTAGGTTAAATGGCTTAGGTAAAATTGTGAATTGTACCCTAGTGTATAGGATAGTGTTAGTGTGTGGGGATTGCTGGTCGGCGCAGACTCAGTTGATCGAATTGCTGTATCTCTAAACTAAACTAAACTAAGGTGGTTCACAAACATCTCCAACCTAATTGCATAATATTTTAACCTATAAAAATGAGAGCTCCTAATATTGACTACAAGTATTTGCGTTTATCCAGTCATCTCCAAAAGTAAGGCATTGATATTAACGGCACATTCCAGTGTCTATCATAGATGCATGCTGGATTTAATATTCTTCTCAAGTCCTGAACCTCTTGATGTTTTTATCCCCAGGTCTCCTGTTACAAACAATCGAGTCTTCCTTAAGGCAAATTGCAAGATTTAATAACAGGCAAGGATCCTATTGAGTCTGTGGGCTGTTTTGTGTAGCTGCTCGCATAAGCAAATGGCAGAGATAATGTTATCAATGGAGCAAACTTTAATCAAGGCAGCAACCCTCAACTAAACAGTAATGTCTGTTCCAACAATATATCAAAGTCATACCACATATTACATTGACTTTTTAAAGGTGCATTTCCACAACACTTGCTCTGTTTCAAAAGAAAATAAATAAGCACATTTGGTCAATTATTTAGTTACATACATACAAGTCTTGGTATTGAGATTTTTGAACATTCTGATTGTCGTGAGGTGGTCATGTCACTGTCAAATGATGCCGTTGACTCCGTTTTTCAGCATGCACTGCAACAAACAATCTGCTGAAGATACTCGGTGGGTCGAGCAGCATCTGTGAGTGGAAAGGATTGGTTGCTGTTTCTGGTTGAAATCCTGCATCAGGCATGGGAATGAGATAGGGAAGTAAAGGTGTATGCATCTAGGTGTCCTGATAGCCTATCTGACAAGGAACTATCAAAAAATCTCCTGAAATGTTATAACAAGCCCGATGTAAGCTTGGGAAATAGCATCACGTTTTCCAACTGGGCTTGTCGAGACCTTTTAAATTCAGTATCAAATTCTACTTCAGTTAACTTGCTTTCACTGTCTCATTCAGAACCGGTCATTTCTGCTGTAACTCATCCATCCGTGATATTGATTCCGTTTTTTTCTCTCTCCATTAGAACAGCTGGGGATGTCCCACAGCCTGGTAGTTTGCAACTTTTGACCACCTTTGTGCAGACCGGCCATTCAGAACACAACGGCAGTTCAGATTGCAGAAATTCACCCTTACACAATTCACAAATTCACTCTTACTGAATACCAAATATCTGACATAAAGAATAAAATTCACTCTCACTGAATTCACATGAGAACAACTTTAATAAACATCAATAAAAATGATATAAACAAACACAAAATGCAAAATGCTCACTTATATGTTTCCAACTCGCATTTCTCAATGTGTGCACTGAAAATGGGCATTATTTTAATATGAAAAGTTCATTTTAGTGGCAATAGATTTTTTTTTCTCATGAATTTCTCCCATTATTTACCTATAAGATGTCTGAAACGGGGCCAGCAAATGCAAGTACAATTGGTAAACCTAAACAGCCACATGAAAACATTTCACTTGTTAGGAAGATAGACACAAAATGCTGGAGTAACTCAGCGGGACAGGCAGCATCTCTGGAGAGAAGGAATGGGTGACGTTTCGGGTCAAGACCCTTCTTCAGACTCTCACTGGTTGCGAAGCTTGGTATTTTACAAGGCAACAGGTCCACCAAACTTCATGTCATCTGTGAACTTACTGATTGTGCCTCACACATCCACATCCAACTCATTTACATACATCAAAACAACAAGCATCCCAGCACTGCGTTACACCAGTAATCACAGGCATTCAGCCACAAAGACAATCCTCTCCTATCAATTTCCGCCTCCAAATGCCAAACCAGTTTTGGATACAAATCACCAATTTGCCCAGGAACCCTTGGCCTTTAAACTTTTCAATCAGTCTCCAATGAGGGATCTTGTCAAAGTCCTTACATGTAAATCACATCTACTGCACTGAAAGTGTTTCATAAGTTAACATTATTTATAAATAGAGACATCATAAAGGTGAAATCGGGCTCTAAATGGGAACTTTACAAATAAGACACACTGGTTATAAAGCTAGGATTTGGCATGATGATTTGGATCTGATTTCTGATTTGGTCAACTCACTGTAAACTTGACTTGAGGTGTAAAAAAATACATTCCTGGGTTCAGCACACATTTGCTGTTTGGAAGCATGCTGTAGGTGGTAACATATCTATATGTTACCACCTACAGTGGCCTGTGATGAAGTGTGAAGTGAGCTACTTGCATATGAGGGGTGCTTAATGCTCCCTGTTCAAAGAGAGCTGAGGCTATTCAGTCTGAAGAAGGGTCCTGACCCAAAATGGCACCCGTTCCTTCTCTCCAGAGATGCTGCCAGTCCCACTGAGTTACTCCAGCATTTTGTGTCTATCTTCCAGGCTATTCTTTGGTGGGAGCAGCTCATGGTGTGACTGAGCACTGCCAGATTTCAAAATGGCAAGAGGAGCATTTAAGTGGCATATTAAGTTTAACATGCCACATATTAATGGGTGGTAACATGCCACAGCTCATAGCATTTCCGTTCTCTCAACCTACAGTTGGATTTCAGAACCATGAAAGAAGTAAAGCACAGCTTGTGGTTTGAAATACACAGCTACACCACCTGCTGCTTTATAAACCTGAAGAAAATGTGGGATAAGTCGAAAATAAATTTGAAGGATGATAAGATGTGAACATTCATCATCTACGATTCCTCCGTACTGCTCTAGTAATGACAGGCAGCATTTCCACAAAGGAAATTCGGAGTCACAGTGGAGCAGCAGTAGAGTTGCTGCCTTACAATGCCAAATAACCAGGTTTGATCGTGACTACGGGTGCTGTCTGTACGGAATTTGTACATTCTCCCTGTGATCGCGTGGGTTTTCTCAGGGTGCTCCAAAGACATGCAGGTTTGTGGGTTAATTGGCTTTCGTAAATT
Organism: Malacoraja senta; assembly: GCA_038087875.1. Classification (NCBI taxonomy): domain Eukaryota; kingdom Metazoa; phylum Chordata; class Chondrichthyes; order Rajiformes; family Rajidae; genus Malacoraja; species Malacoraja senta. The sequence continues at coordinate 341,913,148 of CM075977.1, read as the reverse complement.
GTCCACAGTGTGTAGGATCGAACGGATGATTGTTGGTCGGCATGGACTCAGCGGGCCGACGGCCCATTTCTACACTGTATTTCTAAACTAAACTATAATTTGGTGGTGCAGCCGTGTTAGCTCCTTCCATTGAGAACCTGATGCCTGAGCCATAGGGGAGGGATAAATGTGCATTGAATGTCTTACATGTTGCCTGGGTTCAGTCCAATGTCCAAGCTGTTAGTGCATGCAAGCTCAGACGCAAAGTGCTGAAATAACTCAGCAGGTCAGGCACCATCCCTGGAGAACATGGATAGGTGACATTTTGTGTTGGGACCCTTCTTTAGGCTTCTTTGTGTTCTCTTTTGTATCTCTTTTGTAACCAGCATCTGCAGTTCTTAATTCTACACTAGTGCATGCAAGCTGACAGTTATGGTCAGCTATGAAATCCGGCAGTGCCCATTCAAACCATGAGTTGCAAACCTTTGCAGTTATGGTCAGGTATGCGAGGATGTGACAGAGCTGATGAACATTCAGTCCAAGTCCTGGATTAGTAAATATTATAGACAATATACAATAGACAATAGGTGCAGGAGTAGGCCATTCAGCCCTTCGAGCCAGCACCGCCATTCAATGTGATCATGGCTGATCATCCCCAATCAGTACCCCGTTCCTGCCTTCTCCCCATATCCCCTGACTCCACTATTTTTTAAGAGCCCTATCTAGCTCTCTCTTGAAAGCATCCAGAAAACCCGCCTCCACCGCCCTCTGAGGCAGATAATTCCACAGACCACATATTCTTGGCAAGTGAGTGACGGGCCTGTATATTACTGAGAAGGGCTGGAGCCCAGAGGTGGAGATTGTGAGATATAGCATTTGAATTCACTGACATTGTCCACATATTAGACATGCTCTCCAGTGTTGTGTCACGTGCCACAAGGACCTCCAGTAATGATTACATTCTCTGCTGCGAACACAACACACTTCCACTCGAAGAGATGCAGGCAATCTGCCTTTAAGCAATTCAGCTCAGCTTGAATCAGCCTTGCCATCATCAGACAGGGTCCTGCTGCTGTGCTAAGCAAGAAAATAGAGCAGCTAATGCTAACTGCATGTTGAAATCACTATAATGAGTTGGCAGCCCAACATGTACTGGTCAAATGGCATGGGTTAATTATGCACTGGGTTCCCAGTGTCTAGGTTCAGAGGCTTTGCAATTTAGCCACCTTTTACTTAGCCAGTTCAGTCACGTGCTAGAAATGAGCTTTTCCCATACTGGGTAAGAGGATTCCGTCTCATGATCATTAATCCTCATTCACTCATTAAGACACAGGAGGATAGCTGTCAATTCCAACTGACAAAGTGCTTTATTCAACAGAAGAACTTACAGAGGGAATTCTCTGCTGTGTACCAGCTACTCACAGGCAAAAACCTCTCTGCTCTGTTTGAAACCTGAACTTTTGTACCAGTAACATTGAAAATAGTAGGTCACTGGCTGTACTTCTTAAAGGAGAAAATGCCCAATGTAAAACAATCCCAATCCCAGCTATGTTCTTTCTAGCAAAGGTTGCATCAAAACATTCCATTAAATAATTCAAGTTGACAAGCATATTACACCTCATGAAAATGGTTTAAATCCCTTCCAGGATATAGATGAGGGAGTACTCAGACGTACTCAAACTGGAACAATAAATTGCACGAGGGAATGACATTCAACCATCTTGCTTCATAAAGAAAAATATACCCTGTGGTTGCGAGGCAAAGGGTTAATTCATGATTAGCAGTGAACCTCATTTACTACTGCCACCTGGTGGCTTTCCTTGGTAGTACATCAGCAAAAGATATTTGGATTGCTACAGATTCATAGATTCATAGTCATACAGCATTGAAACTGGCCCTTCGGCCCAACTTGTCCATGCCGACCAAGGTGCCCCATCTAAATTAGTCCCATTTGTCCATGTTTGGCCAATATCCCTCTAAATCTTCCTATCCACATACTTATCCACATGTCTTTTGAATGTTATCATTGTATCTGCCTCTACTATTTCTTCTGGCAGCTCATTCCATATTACCACCATCCTCTGTGTGAAAAAGTTGCCCATAAGGTTCCTATTGAATCTTTCCCCTCTCAGCTTAAACCTATGCCCACTAGTTCTTGATTCTCCTCCCCTGGAAGAAAGACTCTATGCCCCTCATGACTTTGTACACCTACATAAAATCACCCTCTGCCTCCTGTGGTCCAATTATCTTCTAGAAGGGAAACTAACATGAAAGTTGGCATTAATGGATGAGTTTTCCCATCAGGAATGAGCTACTATGGCATCTTCGTATCTCTTCTAATGGAAGGTGAACACCTTATAATTCCCTGGCCAATTCTAACACAGTTCATGCATCCCAATCCTGGAAGCATGATGGAGGACTTATCCCCTGACCTTAAAACAGTCTCTGGCAATGTGAAATTGGAAAGAAGTGATGAGGAAAAGCTAATTCCAACAGCATCCTCCTCTTAACCAGATGCTTGAAGTTGAGCTAATTTACAGCACAAATTGTAACTCCTCCCACCTACAAAACTTCCATTGCAGAATCAAAATCCTCTACCTTCTTGTGGGGGAATATAAAACCATGGGTCCACATTTTAAAATTTGGGGGTGTCAGATAAAATTCATAATTTTTCTCCTTTTATGAATCTTTGGTACTCCCATCCTGAAACGGTAGTGCAAGAAGAGTCTTAGGCCCCAAATAGATAAGCAAGGGGGTGAAAGGTTGTCAAGAATGTAATGTTGGGATTATTATCACTGTAGCCATGTTCTTATTAAATAGCAGATCAGGTTTGAGTGGCCTGTTTCTAATTTGTACAGTATGTTTGCAAGATCAAGATTACGAGGCCAGCACAAGGTTCAGATAACAGTGATCGCAGCCCCTTTGTACTCTTCTGCAGGCATGTCAAAGTACTGAAGGTTTTAATGTGACTTGAAGGTTGTCTCTGCAAAATCCTCCAAATCCACTGGCAGGATTAGTGAACTAACATCCATATTCCCTCTCAGCTCAAGATTCCCAGCATTGAAGCTTGAATGGCCATCAGTTATAACGCCCTATTGTTTAGTCAAGTCAAGTCAAGTCAAGTCAATTTTATTTCTATAGCACATTTAAAAACAACTCTCGTTGACCAAAGTGCTTTACATTAGTGCAGGTACTAACTTGCTATAAACAGTGGTACATAGATCAACAATACATACATAAATACATACAGCGCTCCCTCAGAGGACCTCAAGAAAGGCATGAGAGTAGAAATAAGTTTTAAGTCTAGACTTAAAAAAGTTGATGGAGGGGGCAGTTCTGACGGGAAGAGGGACGCTGTTCCACAGTCTAGGTGCTGCAACCGCAAAAGCGCGGTCGCCCCTGAGCTTATGCCTAGACCGCGGGATGGTCAGTAACCCCAAGTCGGCCGATCTGAGGGACCTGGAAGTGGTGTGGTGGGAAAGCAGATTTTTGATGTAGGTGGGGGCGAGCCCATTAAGGGCTTTGTAAACAAAAAGAAGGAGCTTGAAATTGATTCGGAACCGCACTGGGTGCCAGTGGAGAGAGGCCAGGATCGGGGTGATGTGGTCCCTTTTGCGGGTGCCCATCAGGAGTCTCGCTGCGGAGTTTTGGACCAGTTGCAGGCGGGACAGGGATGATTGGCTGATGCCAGTGTAAAGGGAGTTGGAGTAATCAAGACGGGAGGAGATAAATGAGTGGATGATCTTTTCGAGGTCGTCAAATCGGTGGAAAGGTTTTATTTTAGCTATCGTCCGAAGCTGAAAGAAGCTAGCTTTTACCACAGCATTGACCTGTTTGTCAAATTTCAATGCTGAGTCAAATATCACGCCAAGGTTTTTGACGTGAGGTTTGAGTAATAGGGTAAGGCTTCCAAGGCTGCCTGCTATCATTTTGATGGATCCAAGGGGCCGAGTAGGATGACCTCAGACTTACTCTTGTTTAGTTGGAGGAAGTTCTGGGCCATCCAACACTTTATATCCTCGAGGCAGTGGATAAGGCTGAGTAGATTTGATTGGTTATTGGGTTTGAGGGCGAGATAGAGTTGTGTATTGTCTGCATAGCAGTGGAAGGAAATGCCGTGCCTTTGGATGACTTGGCCTAAGGGTAGCATGTACAGGGAGAAAAGAATGGGGCCTAGGATGGAGCCTTGTGGAACCCCGCAGCAAAGGCTAGCTGGGGAGGAGAAAGAGTTACCTATGTTTACTTGCCTCTCACTAAACCTGGAAAGCAGACATGCTATTCCAAATGCAATTATGGTAATAAAAATTACCTGGGGTGCAGAAGAAATAATTCAAGAATATTCTCAAATCCTCCTTGAGAACATCACAGAGTTATACAGCATGAAAAGGGTCAGCACTAACTCTCAAGCACCTTTTACACTAATCCTATTCCAATCCCACTTTATTCTCCTCCATATTCCCATTAAGTCCTCCAGATTTCCTACATATCAGGGATAAGTTATAGTGGCCAATTAACCTCACAACCTACACATCTTTGCAATGTAGGAGAACCCCAATACAGCCACATGCAAGCCCCATGTCGGCAGCACCCAAGGTCAGTATTAAAACCAGTTCACCCGCAACCAAAAGGTGCTGCTTGTCTGAATTCCCCACTCTGCGGCTTCATTGCATCTTTGCTAATGCATGGGAGTCCTTGGCCCTGAGTGGAAGCATCTTGGACCATAACTGACTGCCTGAATAGGACTAGAAGAAGAAGATGAAGTAGCTATATCAGTTTCAGGCAAATAAAACACATCAGGAAATGGGAGGAGGGGCAAGCAGAAGGAAGAACAGTAAAGGATGCAGCTTGTTACATACATCTAGGCAAGTGGCAGATGCACTCATGCTTCTGGGAATGAATGAATTCATACTTTATTCTCACATTTCAAGTCACAGTGAAATTCTTTGTTTGCATACCCAAGGTATGCAAAAGTCAACACATATGGGTGCTGACAAAGTTACAAAGTATACACAGTATCCGCACCAGGTCCTCCTTTGTTCTCCCCCTCCCCCAACCCCTCCCTTCCACGGTGGTTCCCACACATCGGGTCTTCCTTTGTTCCTTCCCTCGGCAGTGGCGTCCTCACACCACGTGATCCGTCCTCATTCGTTGGTCGGCGCCATCATTGTCTGCTGCACCGATGTCTCCACTATCGCTGTCGTGTCCTCGCTGGATACCTCCATTGCACCGACCCAGACCCCAGCTGCATGGCTCCGTTGACTCGCAGCACGCGGGCTCCAACCTCGGCCACGGGCTCCGCCGACCCAGGCTCCATCAGCCACGGGCTCCCACCCACGGGGGCTCCAGCCTCGTCACCCCGCCCACCGTGGCTACTCCACGGTGCGCCGAAAGAGTGTAGCACACTGTTCTCTGAGGGAAAGGAGCAAGGATGATGCATAGACTACTAATTGAATCCACATCTTGGCCTCTTCTGATGATTTGGAGTCTCATGCTGAGCCTCTCACTGTGGACGTCAACTTTCCATTTAAAGAGCACTTCCGTCACACTAAAATAGGATGTCCCGACAGGAAGGGAACAAGCGCAGTCCAAGAAACAGCTTGGCTCAGTGTCAACCCTAACCACACACTGTTCCTCCTGGGTGCTGGGACTGCAGGGGGTTGGCAGTGTTCACAACCAGGCCAATGGCTGATTATACTAATTACCACCTGATGCAGCTAGACCTAATTAAACTCTTGTTTAAACTCACCTTTTTTTTTAAAGAAGGTGTTAATTTAAGAGTTCTGCTCACTTGAGAATAAAGGATAAAAACATAGGACTGAAATGAGGAGCAATGGCTTCACTCAAAGGAAAGTGAACCATTGGAATTCTTCACTCCGGGTACCATGAAAGCCCAGTTGTTATGTTCACTGAAAATAGGTAACGATACAATCAAGTGACATGAGTAGAGTGAAATAAAATGGCGTGAGGTAGAAAATAAGCCAAGATCTTTATGAGTCCGAGAGTAGGCTCAAAGGGCCAAAATGCCGGATGCTTTTTCCTTATGTACTTATGCTATATCTTCTAATGTATTTGGCCCATGTGTATCCTTCTCGTGGCTTGTTAAAGAATGAAAGTTTTATGACCACAATAAAATTCAGAACCATCCATTGTTTCTTTTCACAAAGGCAGGAAGTGCTTTCCATTAAAAGAGATCTTCCGGTGATTTTCTTGGTGATACAAGGAACTGCATGTACCGATTTACAAAATAAAACACAAAGTGCTAGAGTAACTCATGGATAGGTCCATGCTCTTCAGAGATGCTGCTTGACCCGCTGAGTTACTCCAGCACTTTGCGTCTTTTTAAGGTGATATTCTTCATTAGCTATTCCCCCCTTCACCGTAACTTCAGCAGATGTTTGTGTAGGAACGAACGGCAGATGCTGGTTTACACCAAAGATAGAGACAAAATGCTGAAGTAACTCAGCGGGCCAGGCAGCATCTCTGGAGGAAAGGAATAGATGACGTTTTGGATCGAGACCCTTCTTCAGACTGAAGAAGCGCCCCAACCCAAAACTTCACCAGACCCGAAAGGTCACCTATTTCTTTTCTCCAGAGATGTTGCCTGACCCGATGAGTTTCTCCAGCATTTTGTGTCTATCTTCAGTAGATGTTTAATGGTCAGGTGTTTTTCCATGTAATCTGAGCTTGCTTTGAGAGTTACATTAGTTAGAGGAAAAGGAGTGCACTGACTGAACATGAGCTGAGAACAGTGCCAGAGATCGGTGTCACAGAGATCTATTGATGCAAAGATTGTGCAAGCTGGTTTTGCATCTTAATTATTAAAATAGCTTAGAAATAGCCATCTGTAATATTGTGTAATCAACATAAATGAATAAATCCACCACATGAACTTGTAGATGTTAAATCGCATTGCAGAGGCAAATTTTCCCTCTTGAAAGCCTCAGCTGTTCAGCTGCTGAAACCGATAAAATGTGTTGAAATATTGCTGACATAGAACAAAGGAAACTGCAAAAAGATTCTGATAAGGTGAGGAAGAGGAACATAGCTTCAACAGCGGTAAGTGTGAAGTGATGCATTTTTGCAATAATCAAACACCGTATGGTACTGGGAATGAGCAAAGGGATTAAGGGGTACACAGGATAATAAGACGATGACTCTGCTCTGGAGCTGCTGATTCATCTGGGTCTGATCTGCGTCACACAAGGCAGGAAAATCTCTGACAGTCTTGTGCTAGTTAGGGATACAATTGCCTGCACATGGCACAGGGGTGTAGAGACTAGCTTGGTCTCTTTGGACTTGGAATAGTCATTATGCAAAATATTGAAAATATTGGAACATGTATTTGATAGACATTTTTGCCAAAATGGAGAGTAATTTTATAATAGGATATAATTATAAAATCACTCTCCATTTGGAGAAAACGTCCATCTGATACACTTTCCAATATTTTCAATATTTTGCTAAATCAAGTCCAAATAGAACAAACTAGTCTCTACACAGACATCAGATACAGAGTGTGTTGGAAATATAAAAGCATCCCAGTAATATCTGGAGTTATAAAAGTTGCCCCCTATGATTTTTGTTTGTTTGCTGTATCCTGCCTTTTGCCATGTTCATCAGGAAGGATGTAGGGATAAAGGCGATAACGATGCAGCCAATCAAATGGCCTGTACCAAATTCAATCCTTCTCATACACACTGTTTGCACCCAAAATTTACAGTCATAGAATCATAGAGTCATACAGCGTGGAAACAGGCTCTTCAGCCCAACTTGCCCAACCAACCAACATGTCACATCCACCCTAGTCCCACCTGCCAGTGTTTGGCCCAATCCCTTCAAACCCACCCTATCCATGTACCTGTCTAAATGTTTCTAAAATGTTGGGATAATACCTGCCTCAACTACCTCCTCTGGCAACTCATTCCATTCACCAACCAATGTGTAAAATAGTTACCCCTCAGATTCCTATTAAATCTCCCCCACCCCCCATCCCCCACCCCCCACCCCTCATCCACCTTGAACCTATGTCCTCTGGTTCTTCATTCCCCTACTCTGGGCAAGAGACCCTGTGCATTTACCTGATTTATACTCTATAAGAGCACCCCTCATCCTCCTGCGATCCAGGGAATAGTCCTAGCCTGCTCAAACTCCCCCTGTAGCTCAGGCCCTCGAGCCCTGGCAACATCCTCTTAAATTTGCTCTGTACTTTTTCCAGTTTGACAACTTTTTGCCCCCTTCTGCCCAGATGCACGGTTAGTCTGCAGATTTATGAGCAAGTGCAACTCTTTCACACTAGCCTTTGAAACCAGAGTTAATCTCAGCAAAAGTAGGGTTTATTTGACAATTGGTATAACCAATACGTTGTCCCCTTCACCGATCCAATTCCCAGAAGCTTTAGGGAGTATGGGTCAGAGGAGCGAGTGCATGCACCATGGACTGGTAGAGTGTGTATTCAAGCTGAAGCAACCTTTCATCTGCATTGTAATGGAGAATATGATCATCGTGCTTGTGTTCCTTGCCTTACTCCAGCACTGGTGTCCAGGTAGACTGGAGATCAAAATGGGACCTGGTCTGTCAAGACATGAGGTGCAAATCTCCAGAACAAAAAGGAGGAAAATGTATCCAAAGATGGCCTCGTGGCAATGCCATCTATGTGCTTGGCCATGTCCAGCAGTACACAGAGTCTGGTTAGAGGAACATGCACTGAGTTTCTGCCTGTACTCTGTGTTGTGTGGAATGCATCTGGTCATGTTGTCTTACAATATTCCCTTTGGCTGGACTTTGCCACACAATCTACCCCTCATGGAAATGTTTGTGCAGCCCTTTTAACTAAAGTCAATCACGCAGGGGTCTGCAAGAAAATGGGGATGATAGATCCCGTGGAATGATTCCCGTAGCTGACTGCCATAGTAATTTGGTAGAATACCTCATTACCAGAACATTTAGAAGGCCCCAAGATCTCGTTGGGCTGATAGCTTAACAACATATTTCTATAACAGGGTGACTACAACTGAACACAATACTCCAAATGTGGCCTTGCCAACATCTTGTACAACTGTAACTGTACTGAGGCTGCAGAGAATGGCTCAATTCATGGAAGATGCAGGTGAGTAATGAAGAATGAGCCGGGGAATGAGAGTATGGTGCCTAAAGGCCATGACAACACTTTGGAAGTCAGAAGTCAGGTACCTTGTCTAAAGAGAAGTCAATCAAGACGGATACTTTGATAGGACCTTATTTTTCTTTAAGTTACAGTGAGTCAGTGTACCACCATCAATGTGAAGAAGGTATTAAGTAAAAGGTAAAGTAAGAAAAAAGCAGTGATGTAATAGGTTGAAATAAACAAGCTCCATTTTTGAGGATTTATGATTTGTGTGTGCTTGAAAAATGAGAGCCTTGTAGACCAAAGTAACCCACATAGTTTCAGTTTACATGAGGTAGACGTGTACATTGATCTTCAAATGAAAGTGAAGCCAGCAGGTCTATGCAATGTCTTCCCTCCTTTCACTTATTCTGAAAATCTCCATTGGATTTTAACAAATCCCTTCCCCTTCATGAATGTGATGCCCTAGTCAAAATAGTAATTGATTGCAAAACACAGGAATGTATTAATTTCTTTAAACATGTGTAATTCAAGCTGTTCCGTTGTCCTGTAAATTTATTTTGGTTTAAGAATACTTCCACTTAAAAAAAATATTCATAATTTTTTTCAATTTCACAACTAGAAGTAAAAGCTGAAATTTCAGAAATCATTCAACAGGAAGCAGAGGTGGTGAGAAGAAAGTGGGATTAACATTTCAGATCTGACAAAAAGTCATTAACTAAAATGTTAATCCTGTGTTTGCTGTACTTGCAGTCAGAGCTGTTAAGATTTTCCGGAATTTTCTATTTTTGGTTTTAATGTCTTGATTAAGTAGGACATAGATTGCAATAATTATTTGTTCTTACTTATAGTAGAGGAAGAAAAAAACATGTTTTTGTTCAGTACATTGAAGATCAAATACATTCAACCATTGAATAAATATTAAAAGGTATCACAAACGTAATGTGCTACTTAATTGAAAGTCCATTATGATTAAGTATTTACCAGGAATTTTGGCACCCTAAAATCTGATTTATTTCCTTCTTAAAACAACATGAAGTATGTCTAATTGTGAATTAAACCTTGTTATATGAAAATCAGTGGCTGACGAATTAAAGCTCCATTTATCATTTCCAACTGAGTGTGGCCTGGATAGTATTCTGAAGTGAGATCTGCATGCAGCTATTTGCTAGAATAGATTCTATTTGAATTTAAGTAGCATCCTTACTGTAATAAAACCTTTCCAAACATTTTCTAGATTATCAAACTGAGTGGTGACATGAGAAAAGTCGAGCAAGTTATTGAAGGCCTGTAATTAAATCTGGGAATTTCTTTAGTGTGCGATGTGCCTCAATATTATTTCAAGAGGATTATTGAACAATTGCATGCATGATAAGTCCCTTAAGCTAGCCCTGCATCCTATGCTCTTTAATTGACGACTGTTCCTTCAGCTGTCCCAGGACAAAATTCTGGAAATCACTTGCAGGGTTTTCAAGATTACAACAGTGTCTCCACTTCACTGGCTGCAATGGACAGGAAAACACAAGGCCATAAACAGCTGTATATAAAGGCAAGTCTTGCTATACTTTTGCAAAATCTGTCTCTTTTTCCTACAAAACATGCTTTAACCAGAATTGCTGGTCAAGTATTTGGTCACTTCCTAATCTTTCATTTGCCCAGCATTAATTTTTGGCTTCTCTACTGCACAACATCCTGGAATGTTTTATTACAAGAAAGGTGCAAATGTTGTATGCGGTCATGGGTGAGCAGGGTTACCTGTTATTGATCATCGTATAATTACCAAGCACTGATTAGAACAACAGATAGAAGATTTATGTTTAGCTAATGCAACAAAATCTATTCCAAAGAGCTTTGTCAAATAACACTTAGGATCAAAAATGTACAGAAAATTATGGCAATATTTCAACTGCAAATTATACAAGGTTATTTGATGGGTGACATTTTGTGAAACCAATTAAGCATTCCATTTGAACCAAGGCAGGCTGATAATGCTAATTGCTTGCAGTCGATACCCATGTTACTGGGATATTTTCTGTTCCCTAATTGGTTTACAGACTTGTCTTCCAGAGTGCTGCATCAGCAAGCAAGAAAATTGCCTATCAATGTAAAGAGTGCTCTTACAAATCTGAGCCTGGGAGTAAAAAGAGTCGATGAGAAGCTCTTATTTCCATAAATTTAACGGAGTAGATAACTCTTCAATGATTGCTTGATTTAAAGTGATGGGAAAAAAGTACAGGGGGTGGGGGAGGTGGGGATGTGAGATTTTTTTTAATGCAGAGTGATTAAGGTCTGGAATTCACTTACTGCAATGCTGGTGAAAACAGTAGATCAGTACCTCCAAAGGGAATTGCTTAGGCATGTGAAGAAAAATAATTTGGAAGGCTACGAGAAAACAGTAGGGGAATTGGACTGTCTCTGCAAGGAGTTGGATGGATTAGCTGGGTGAATGGCCTGTTCCTGTTATGTAATGATTCTATGATTCCACCAGATAAGATGCCACAGGGCAGCACAGTGGCACAGCAGTAGAGTTGATGCCTTACAACACCAGAGGCCCAGGTTCAATCCTGACTATGGGTGCCATTTGTGTGGAGTTTGCACATTCTCCCTGTGACTGCATGAGTTTTCTCTGGGTACTCTGGTTCCTCCCACACTACAAAGACGTTCAGGTTAATAGGTTAATTATCTTCGGCAAAATTGTAAATTTTCCCTAGTATGTAACATAGTGCTAGTGTATGGAGTGATCACAGGTCGGCGAGGACTCGATGGGCTGAAGGGCCTGTTTCCACGTTGTATCTCTAAAGTCTAAAGAACCTTTCATTTTCCTAGATAGATGAGTATCTCAGATGATATCATCAATGAGTGCTACACTCACTTCACCATTACCCAAATTATTTGGACTTCATTGTGCAACATATATGTTTTGTTTGCTCTTACTTCATATAGGTAAATTATGCCTAATTCATTTACTGTTCACCTAAATGGACATTATGCAGACAGTGGAACCCCTAACTGGATACCTTCAAACTACTTGCTGGCTACTCTACATTCCAGAGTGTGCTACAACTTGTAGTGAGGTGCCTTTTGCACAATTTAATAGAAAGATTAAACAAAAACTTACCGTTTGAAGTTTGATCTTTATTTTATGAGAAGTTGAAGTGAGGGATTACGTGAAGAGCCCACCAGCCCGCATGCGCGTCAATCTTCAGAGCAACTGTATGAAGCCACAGACCAGTTGTATGGATTTTAACTATAGAAAGATTAACGACCCTAGACTTACCGGATGATCTTTATGAGAATCAGGGTTGGGAGTGGAGGGCACGTAATCCCTCACTTCAACTTCTCATAAAATAAAGATCAAACTTCAAACGGTAAGTTTTCGTTTAATCTTTCTATTTTATATCGAAGTCACGTGGGTGACTAGGTGAAGCCTTGAAAGCTCTGTGGTTTCATGCAGTAACCCAATCTGTGTGTGAGACACTTAAACAGATAAACCATAAATGGTAGGAAACATGGGTTATTAATACCGTGATGCTAATTTGCATACATGGCCATTGCTCTTAATCGGACCACAGTCCCAATTGGCTTTGAGTTAGACAATAACTCATGCAACACTGTTCAGAATTCTATCTGGAAACATCCAGGCATATTCAACCAAATTTTATAACTTGAATCAGCCTCCTGTTGTATGATCAAAAGGAAATATCCATTCTATTGGCTGCTAATGAGCCATTAGCAATCACTTGAGAAACTATTAAATAACAATGAAGAAACTATCCTTCATCTCATAGGTACTAGCAAGCTCAGTGTACCTGTATACAGAATAACACCCCCAATCTCCGATCTGGTGGGTATGCTGTCAACTCCAAATGTACCAACCATGCCTGTTTTGCTTTATGAGATCATTCCCATAACAAGCTACCCTCATGTCAGTTATGACCCAGAGACCGAGCCAGAGATTGAGTAAAGACTGTGTTGTGCTGAAATCAGTTGCTAAAAGCATAATCAACTTAAAAGATACTGCTCCCATTAGGAATACAGTAGATGAATATCTGCATAATAATTTACTGATATACATTGCACATTACTATGAGTCTAGGCTTTTAGAGCGGTCATATAAAAGACACCTTGCATAACGTTAGTGAACAGCGGGTGAATAACCAATCATTTATTGTCCATTTATGGTACTATAGAGAATGACAAAGCAGCACAAGCAGTGTCAATTGTGCTATCACATAATCGCTTCTCTAAGCCCAAACTGAAAGCAACACAAACCTCTGTTACTTCCGTTTAAAAGTAACTCACATGTCTTGTTCCCAAACTTTCCATACAATCGTGCAGAGCTAGCTGCCCGAGAAAAAGGCTGCACCAGCCTTCACTCATGACTTCGAGTAAATAGGAGCTTCTTTCAGCCGCCTTACCATGGACACCCTGAATGAATAGGCAAAGTTGGCACTATTAAATTTCATGTTGCCTCATCCTTAATATCGTAAGAGGCATCTACTGATAAACCCCTAAGTCTTATCAGCTACAAATTTTGCATGTCGTCTATAAACTCGATGACACAATGCCCTTTTGATCTGAGTAGGGCAGCATTAGCTTTAGAATCTTTGTAAATAACCTAAACCTGAAGACAACCCCTAGGTAGAGCTTAAACCTTCCACCACTGGCTTTGTTATCAAAACACCACATATATCTGTGCCTCTTGTGTATAGATAATGCAAAGTATGCATCTTCAAGATCGATAGAGGCCATAATCCTCTGAATCAGCTAAATTGCTGAGCCAATCATCCATCTTAAACTGGGTAACCAAACACATGAACAGATTAGCCAAATCCTAAACTGATTTGGCCTGCTCCACGTTTCTGCAGTTTTGAGAAATATCAGAAATATACCCCTCTTGTTCTTGGGCAGACTACTCATCCTTTGTGAGATGTCACTGATTCCACTTGGAACCATCGTTTCCTCTATTGACCGTAGGGACAGAAATATTTTTGGCTTCTCTTGCCGCGGAAGATGCATTATCTATTTATTCATTTATTTCGCTGTTAACATATAATCAGACCCTTATGACTAGAGCTGAAACACAGCATCCACTTGAAGTTGGAATACACGTTCCCTGTCAACTCTGGACTGTCAGAGTCACCACGAATCCTCAGCGTTCTTCCTCAGAGTGGAAATTAGCATAATGCAAGCCTGAACCAGGATTAGCTCCGCAGTCCTCTGACTGAAACCACCTGTCTGAGTCGCCAGTATGCACAACAAAATCTCTTTGACCAGCCACTCAATCAGGAATACTGGTATTGAGAGCCTACAGATTATTATATATACATTTTTGATTCACAACATGAACCTGCAGGTCAGATAAAACTATTATATGCCATACCGGCTTCCTGCTGGTAGCTACCTATCCCAAAGAGGATGGCAATGATGTTTCCAACGAACTGGCAACTCCACTAACTGATTTCAACTACTTCACTCTACTGAGCAGCCTGATAACCTCAATCACAGATGTTGAGGCAGTGCTCCCCCGGTCAATATGACCCATATGGCCAGCCAGTTCCAAGATGGTCTACCTGAACCAGGGTAACCAAGCTGTTCCTACTTGGAACTTACAGAGGTTACTATGCAAGGCACCCTGCCAATGTCTCTGCATGAACCTGATCTTCTCCAGAGACAGTGAAAGATACTGGACAGCCCATGCTGCCAGTAAATCCAAACCTGGGCCAACAGACTGCTTAATTTCGGAGTTTTACGGAGGTTAATAAAGAGACCTTACCTGCCAGCATCTCTGAACCCGGGTCGACCTGCTTGTTGGAGCTTCAGCGAAGTTCCATTGCAGACCCTGTCTGACCACATCTTCAGCCCCACGCTTGCCAACAGCTCGTTTCCAGAGCTCAAAAGTGATATTGCTGTGCAAGGCACGCCTGCCAGCATTCCTGAGTCAAATGAGACAGGCTACTTCTTCGACCTACAGCCTCTTAGAGCCTTGCTGCAGCTTTACTGTGCAGGCCATGCTACCAGTTTATTCCCAGCCTGATTAGACAGGCCGCTCCTTCTGGTCTTTGCGGAGCTCACTGAACAGGCCACGCCTGCCATAACTCCGAGCCTGCCTCGACAGGCTACTCCTGCGGCCTTCTGCCTTTTTGTGAAGCCTTTGCTGGAGCTGACTGTGCAGATCACGCTGCCAGTTTCTCCCAGCCTGGATCGACAGGCTGCTCCTTTGGCCAGCTGCTCCTTCGGAGCCTCAGCAGGGCTCACTGGACATGTCATGCCTGCCATTACTGCAAGCCTGGTTCAACAAGCTGTTCTTGCGAGGCCAGCTAGTGACTCCTGACTGCTCCATTCCAGAGCTTCAACGGCGCTTCCTGCTCCTTGAATACAGGGTGAAAACCTGCCTGAATACTGGAGCTTTAACCACCTAGAATGGTACTCCAACCCCGCAGCCGCCTTAAATTCCCCCCCTGCAAGTCTTCAACTTGCTACATAAGTCCTCTCAGAAGAGATACTATGCAGGCTGCACGTGACTGGCCCTGTAAAAATGAGCCATTTTGGGAATTATCTCATGCCTTATAGCATTTTGCGAAGGCAATAGCCCCAACTGGGTATTACAGAGGTGATAATGCAATTTCCTGCACTTCCGAGAGTTGAGACCCATCTACTGACTTGCAAAGGACCGAAATGACTCCAGAGCGGTTTTGGACGCTGACATAATTTCGTTGCCTACATATCATCACTGGGATATCCCACCTGATGAAATTGACGTATGGAAACATCCAAAAGTCTGTCAGTTATCTGGACTGGCATAATTCCAGGATACTTTTAGCCAGATCTTCCTCCAGTGAATCTCCTATCCCCAAAGGGATGGCAAATATGTGACAAGAGCCGGTAGCTCCTTCATATGCTTAAAAATGAAGCATATCCCTCATTAGTTCAGGGATTCGATTTCCTTATCGATATCCACATAGTTGGAGTCGCCTATGTAAGAATCACCAACACTCCCATGTTCTGAGCGGGAAATATCATAACGCAACCCTGAGCCAGGTTTTGCTTCCTTTCTTCTGAGCGGGAGATGTTATAACGCAACCCTGAGCCAGGTATTGCTTCCCTTCTTCTGAGCGGGTGATATTATAATGCAACCCTGAACCAGGTGTTGCTTCCTCAGGCCTCTGGCTGACTCCCTTTCGGAGCTCCAATCTGTACAGGCATTGCACGTCAGATGCTCCAAACAGCCGCCTGCTCCAGTGGAGCCCCATATGTCTCGGTCGAGCCGGCAGCGCTATTTTTGAAAAGTGCCAGCTCCTGCTGAGCCTTCGCGGCATTTGCGCTATATATCCGCAGCTCCTTACAGAGCCTGTACAATGGTCGCTGTCCGGTCCTTAGCCGACAGCTGCTAGTTTTAAACGGCAGCTCCCACGGAGCCTCCACAGCGTTCAGCTATCCCGGCCGGGCCGGTCGCTGCTATTTTTAGAACATGACCTCCCGCGAAGCCTCCACAGCGTTCAGTGCCTCGGCCTTAGCCGGTTGCTGCTATTTTTAGAACGTGAGCTCCCGCGAAGCCTCCACAGCGTTCAGCTATCCCGGTAGCGCCGGTTGCTGCTATTTTTAGAACGTGAGCTCCCGCGGAGCCTCCACAGCGTTCAGTTATCCCGGTAGCGCCGGTTGCTGCTATTTTTAGAACATGAGCTCCCGCGGAGCCTCCACAGCGTTCAGTGCCTCGGCCTTAGCCGGTTGCTGCTATTTTTAGAACGTGAGCTCCCGCGGAGCCTCCACAGCGTTCAGTTATCCCGGTAGCGCCGGTTGCTGCTATTTTTAGAACATGAGCTCCCGCAGAGCCTCCACAGCGTTCAACTATCCCGGACGTGCCGGCCGCTGCTATTTTTATCCCGCCTCCACGGCGGCAGCTGCACATTTCCTGAAAGAAAATGTTTCTCTTACCTGTCGGAGCAGTTTCGAACTGCTCCGATTCTCATGCCATGCGTCGACGTATTGACGTGCATGCGGGCTGGCGGGCTCTTCATGTAGTCACTCACGTGACATTGATATAAAATCACTCATTCTGATACTATAGGGGTATTCATGTCCACACCATTCAGCAACCATTTAATTTTGGAAACAAAGCCTTGGCAATGTCTGACCACAGATGGTGAGTCATGTTCCTCACCAGTAGACACAGGGATGCCAGTCAACGGAGACTCAACGCCTTGCAGTGTCTTCAGACGTAGAAGCTCTTACCTGGACCTTTAGTTTAGTTTAGTTTAGAGATACAACGCAGAAATAGGCCCTTCAGCTGACCGAGTCTGCACCAACCAGTGATCCTCCTCACATTAACACTACCCTACACACACTAGGGACAATTTTACATTTATACCAAACCAATTAACCTATAAACCTTTGGAGAGTGCGAGGAAACCGAAGTATTCGATGAAAACCCAGGCAATTCGGGGTGAACATACAAGCACCGTACAGACAGCACACGTAGTCAGGATCGAACCCGGGTCTATGGCGCTGTAAGGCAATAGTTCTACCACTATGCCATCATGCCACTGATCTTCCTGAAGAAAAATGCCTATGTATAAGAGAACACAAGGAAATGGAAGCAAGAGACATCCACCTGCCCCCTCTGGCCTTTCCCTGCCATTCAATATGACCATGGCTGTTCTACCTGTCGATTAACCATATTAGTCTGCCTTTACTATATCTATCACCACACATATTATGCATGCTGCACATTCCATATGTAATCCAGTCCAGATCTTCATCCCTACCCCAGACTATTGATAACAGCACTTCACCAGCTCACAGTCAGACTTGTTACGGAGACGATAGAATGTAATGTTTCCTCCGCTTGTGTTACAATAAAGATTATGAGTTTTACTCCTGTGTATGGGTCTCATTACACAACACTACCCCAGAAGAATGAAGATATAAGAGACTATAGACACTGGAAACTTGGGGAAGAAAGAAACTCCTGGGAGTATTCAGCTGGTCAGACAGCATCTGTGGAGGGAAATAAACAGACGGCATTTTGGGGTGCAACCCTTCTTCAGACTGATTGAGGGTCATGGTCTAAAAATGCCGTTTATACATTTCCCTCCACCAATGCAGCCTGACCTGCTGAGTTCCTCAGCAGCTTTTTACCCTAGAGGAAGCCTCAAAGGCTCCTCTGTGTCAGTTCACCAGAGCCATTAATGCCTCGATTTTTCAAAACCATTGTCAACCTCAACCTTGCATATTTCTAATGATCGAGCACTCCAGAGATTCATGACAGTCTGTGAAAATAAATTTTGATGCACCTCATGTTTAAACGATCTGTCCACATCTTGTCACTATAACCTATCTTTTGTGACTCTCCAATTAGTAAAAACATTTCAATATCTACCCTGTCATTCCCCCTCAGGATTTCCTCTGTCGCAATGAGGTCATCTTCCATTCTTTTATAAACTCAATAAATACAGATCCAAATTCAGATTTTACATGGGTGTCGTCACCAACATGCATGCTGCAAGAAGTCCTTTGGTCATGTTCTCATGCACTGTCTATCCTCAGGGACAATGAGACTGAGACTCAGATCCTTAACTTCCTCATCACTGGATCTTTCCAAACCTCTGAAATACATCCCTGCCACATTTATGCCACTGCCAAGTAGATTGGCAAACAGCCAGAGATTTTCAGTGGTCCCACATTCCTGTGGGAGATAATCTAGGGTGAGGGATTAGCCTGGTTTCCTTGACTCCTCATTTCATACCAGACTCTGCCTCATTGTTGCAGAAAACCAATGCCTCAGTGCGAGAGACCCAGATTCGATGCTGGCCTTGGGTACAGTCCGTGTGGAATTTGCATGTTTTCCCTGTGACCATGTGGGTTTAATCAAAGCCATGCGGGTTTGTAGATTAATTGACCTCTAGAAATTGTCCCTTGTGTGTCGAGAGCAGATACAAAAGTAGGACAACAAAGAACTAGAGTGAACGGAGATCAATGGTCAGCACTGGCCATGGGTGGCCAAAGGGCCATGCTTATCTCTAAACTAAATAACAACAGTCAGCAGAATACAAAATAAGATTGGGGTGCAAAAGGTGAAAATACTAATGC
Organism: Malacoraja senta; assembly: GCA_038087875.1. NCBI lineage: Eukaryota > Metazoa > Chordata > Chondrichthyes > Rajiformes > Rajidae > Malacoraja > Malacoraja senta. The sequence goes on along the minus strand of CM075977.1, from coordinate 341,893,977 downwards.
CTGCATCACTCGAAGGCACAGTACAGTATTCACCAACCAGAGAATGCAGTTAAATCATCAACACCTGCGTATGCAGCAATATTCTGTCAACCAGAGAATGTAGTAAAAGGCAAGTGAAGAAGAGAAAGGAGCAGAGCAAGAAGGAGGAAGAGAGGAAGGAGGGCGAACAGGTTGGCAACTGGAGTTTGTGCACAGAGTTCATGCCGAGGGAACCTTATCTTCTAGCTAAATGCCAGGATAGCGCAGTGGTTGCCTTACGGCACGAGAGACCCACGTTCGATCCTAATTACGGTTGCTTGTCTGTACAGAGTTTGTACGTTCTCCCTGTGACCTGCGTGGGTTTTCTCCGAGATCTTCGGTTTCCTCCCACACTCCAAAGACGTACAGGTTTGTAGGTTCATTGGTTTGGTATAAATGTAAATTGCCCCCAGTGCGGGTAGGATAATGTGCGGGGATCGCTGGTTAGTGTGGCCCCGATGGGCCGAAGGGCCTGTTTCTGCGCTGTATCTCTAAACTAAATTAAAAACTAAACTGAGTGGCCCCAATTGCATGAATAGAAATGGACACCAGAGAGAAGCACTTCTCCTGCCAATTCTGACCGGCAACTCTATTCCTGTCAGTCTAGCAAGATAGGTGGGTACAGGTGATTTGGGTTTGATAGGCAGATGGGTGGATTAGTGACAAAAACAAAAGGTGAAAAGGAGATAAAAGGAGAGGCGAGGAGGAGTGAAATGTAAAGCCAGAGGGAGGAATGTGGGTGGAAGGGTGTGGACGGAGGGGAAAGATAGGAAAGGAATTTGGGGGGAAGGGTTAATTTGGGGGGTGGGCATTCATTCCAGCTGCTCCATTGCTTGGAGATTGTCAGTGCTGGAGGTACTTCCCTGGCCACCCATGCCAGGCTTCCAGTAGAGTGGCTCTGCTGGGTCACAAGATTCAGGGGAACAACACAGTGGCGCAGCGGTAGAGTTATTGCCTTACAGCGCCAGAGACCCTAGTTCCATCCTGACTACATGTGCTGTCTGTGTGGAGTTTGTACGTTCTCAACGTGACTGCATGGGTTTTCTCCAGGAGCTCCTGTTTCCTCCCACATTGCAAAGACATGCGGGTTTGTAGGTCAATTTGCTTCTGTAAATTGTCCCTTGTAAAGTGTGTAGGATAGAACTAGTGTATGGTGATCACTGGACTACACAGACATGGTGGACCGAACGGCCTGCTTTTCATGTTGTATCTAAACTGGATTAAACTAAACCTGGCCTTTACTACTGCCAGTGGCACCTCAACCTCTCTGCATTTTTTTCAGCGCTCTGCCCTTTCCATGAAAACCATTGTCAGCCACAATCAGCACTGGAGATTATGGTTGAGACCCCTGAGGAATTGTAATGCAAAGGAAAAGTCCACTAGCATGCTAAATTGGACAAGGTGCCTGTATGAAACATGCAGTTCCCACTTTAATGTATTCTATGTTCAAACTGCACTCATAGTTTATTTAAATGGCGCTTTTGCCTAAGTTTGTGATTCCTAAGTTGCAGGTTGAGCTGATGGGCCAACACTACTATATTGATGCTGGTGTACAGACTCGGGTTACAATGCTGAATAACAGTTACCTGACCAAGTCACACTCTTGATGCAAGTGCAAAAATATGAAAATGCTATTTTGTAGTTAAGGTTCATTCAAGTGTTATAATATACAATGTGCAATCGATTGGAGTTTAAATGGAGAGTGCATCTACGTCGCATGATGGTAAATCTATATCTAAGTGAATAAATGAGAATGAATTGTTGTTGTATGCTTGGTTTAACGCTAAATAGGTTTTCACCTATTCGCTGAATTATTCTGGTATCTTCACAAACTAGGGTATAAGAAAGACATTGGAATGCTTCTAATCTCTGGATCTGAACAGCAAAGCCATGTTCCTTTTCACCTGTGCAAAATAAAACAGTATACAGCACCAACATTAGGCTTTCTACAATCTAACAATGAAATCATTGCATGCCTCAATCCCAGAAAGGAGTCCGTTTGAGCCTCCAGCTTCATAAGCAGAATAACTTCAGCCAAAGCAATGGTGGAATTCCTCGTTCTTCCTTTTCCGAGGCCACAGAGAGGAAAATTGACCCAAATTCATATCTTTTTTTCAGTTTCTCTCCTATTTTTTCCCTTGCCCTCCCAAACTCATATTGTTTGTAAGTCAATTTTCCTCTGCCTTGAACCAACCAACATCTTTCCTGGCCCCTGTGTTCATTGATGTTATCAATATCATCCATTTTCATCCAGCTTGAGAGAACAACACTCACTTCCATTCTCATCTGTCCAGCCTTTCCAATGCATTCATGGCTGAGCTCCATCATGCTGCTCTCATTACTGATACCCCTTCTTCATACCTGTGCTCCTCACTCTGATCTTTAGTACGTCAAATCTTCTCTTAAATCCTTCAAATTACCATTCCATCTCGTCCTCTTTGCTGCAATGCATTCAGGCCTCCCAAACTTAATTTAGGTATACGCTAGCCTTCCTCCACCAGCTACACTGAAATTACTCTGCAAAAGGTTCCTCCTAATATTTGTTCTGTCTTAGGTAGAGATGGTCTCACCATACTTCTTTGGTTTAATTTAGTTTAGAGATACAGCGTGGAAACAGGCCCTTCGGCCCACCAAATCTGCGCAGACTAACAATCACCCCATACATTAGTTCTATCCTACACTCAAGGGACAATTTTCAGAGGCCAATTAACCTACAAACCTATACGTCTTTGGAGTGTGGGAGGAAACCAGAGCATCCGGAGAAAACCAACGTGGTCACAGGGAGAATGTATAAACTCCATACAGACAGCATCCGTGTTCAGGATCGAACTCCATCAGACAGCAACTGCACCACTGCACTACTGTGTTGATCCCCTGAGACATGCTCCAGCAGAGCCACTGTTCCACCATAATCTTCTATCATTTAGTTTGAAAGGATGACACTTGCTTGGTTTCATTCTTATCTATCCAATGAACTCAAGACTGAGCTCCCTCGGTTTTTATTTTAACTTGAAATCCTCCAAAACCCCGTCATTTCCGTCTTGACATTCATCCAGTTCCACTCACTCATCTGTTGTTGCCAACCTCTCCTGATTCCCAGTTAAACAAAGACAATTGTTAAATTAATATATTTGTTGCCATTTCTTGCATGATCTTACCCCTTTCTAAATGTGAAATCTCCTCCTACCTTATATTCACTGAGATATCTGTTTCTTTATAATTCTAGTCTATGACCATCTCCACAGTTAATTGCTAAACCATTTTCAAACACCTTATTTAGCTTAATTTACTTTGGTTTAGGGATAGTAGGGACACAGGCCCTTAGGTTCATCAAGTCTATGTTGACCATTCATCACCCCTTCACACTAGTTCTATGTTACTCCACTTTCGCTTGCATTCCCTACACAGAAGGGACAATATTCAGAGGTCAATCAACCTGCAAACCCACGTCTTTGGGATGTAGGAAGAAACTGGAGCACTTGAAGGAAAACTCATGTGGTCACAGTGAGAATGTGCAAACTCCATGCAGACCTGAGATATGCATCTAACTCGAGTCTCTGAGGCAGAGAGGCAACTGCACCACTGTGCTGCCCAATCTTGGGAATGTTCTCCCAAAACTCTTTGCTCTTTGAAGAAGGGTCTCGAACTGAAACGTCACCCATTCCTTCTCTCCAGAGATGCTGCCTGTCCCGCTGAGATACCCCAGCATTTTGTGTCCATCTTTGCTTTTTCAGTTCTTTTCAATTGGGAAGTTCTGTTCTCTGCTCAACTGGTTCTTCATCTGCCCTAACATCTCCATACACGCCTTGGCACCAAGTTGTTGCTTAATAATCCTCCCGTGAAATGCCTCGGTTATGCTGAAGGTGTGATGAAATGGAAGTTTACCGTTTGTTGTTTCTTGTGCATGGAAACATTAGATGTAACTACACTTTACCAAATTCAATGTTTACATTCATGAATTAAAGAGTAGTATGAGGGTGGAAGAGAAAATTCGAATAAGGAGTTGAGAGATTAGAGAAGTAAGAGACACAGCAAGGACATTCACTGTATTGAATTTAATTTCTAAGTTTAGGATAAATAAATGTCAGCTCTTCATGTTTTAATGTATTTGACAGGTAATCCTATACAATTGTATGAATGCTTTGCATAAACTCCCAAACTGAGCACCCAGCATGCAAAACTTAAATATTCAACGAAACATCATCATAAATTTCTGCTGAAATGATCATTCATTCTGTACTGTAACCTCAGGAAAACTGATAAAATATCATTGTCTGAAGTAATATTAGAGTTTTGCTTTTGCTGCTTGAGTTCAAGAGCACAAATAATGTGATAATATTGTTTGTACAACATGTAAGCCTGAATATACAGACATATTCAGGGAAATGCTTTCCACTTTTCTAAAGTATTTGCGTAATTGCATAAATTTGTCAAAACATGGACCAGTCTAGACAGCATTCCTAGAGATGATAACAGATTGATTTTTCCAGGATATTTCAGTGTTTGTCAGTGAGAGTTTGAATAGACAACATGATCTGTGCAATCTGTTTTTGGATCAAGAAACTGAGCAATTGAGAAAGCAGTTAATGTCATAGCAGGCTGAACTTTTTCCTGACAATATGCTTATGAATGTGATTTAATATAATGTAAGCTTCCATTAAAAAGTTTTCTGCAAATAATTATGTTATTTTTAAAAATGACATGCAACAATATCAATGTTGTTTTTTGGGGATTTCTTGCTGAAATATACATATTGTCATTGTTCCAGTTCTCCAAAAAAAATGGATCCTCAGTCTGTACATAGCAGAATGCAATATATAATAATAATAATAATAGATTTTATTTATATAGCGCTTTTCAGGACTCAAAGTCGCTTTACAATTGAGAGTCAGGAATAAACAAAACAAAATAGAGCAGTAAGACAGAGGGGAGGGGAACATGGGACTAAGGGTATGCAGAGGTGAAGAGATGGGTCTTGAGGCGGGACTGGAAGATGGTGAGGGACTCAGAATTTTGGACCGGTTGTGGGAGGGAATTCCAGAGCCTGGGAGCTGCCCTGGAGAAGGCTCTGCCTCCAATATATGTGAGAGGAGTACTTTTGACAGAAACGTACTTGGATTGGTTCTCCTCTTGGCTGCCTGCTCCTCTTCCGGGCCTACGTCCGTGCTCACGTGTACCTGTAGATGGAACATGCGGTGTCCACGGGGACGCTGGAGGCCTTCCGTCAATGCTGGTCGCCGAGGGGGGGGGGTAAGAATGCTGCGTGCTGCCATCGTGGGGGAGAGGGAGAGGGAGAGGGAGAGAGAGAGAGACAGAGAGAGAGGGAGAGAGAAAGAGAGATAGAGAGATAGAGACAGACAGACAGAGAGAGAGCGAGAGAGTGCCCACAAAAAAATGTACATTGCCCTTAAATTAAGATCACATTCTGCTCTGACATGTTATGTCCTGTATACTTCCTTGGCAAGCAACAGATGATCATGGCAGGGAAAATACTCAAGAACAGTTTCTTCCCGGTTGTAATCAGACTATCAAACGGACCGCTCATAAGTGTGTAGCCACAATCTCCCAACCTACCTTGTTGCGACCCTTGAACTTTTTCATTATCTGCATTATATTCTACACTCTTTTTTTCTCTTTGCATGACCTGTTGTGCTATATATTGTGGTTTGATTGTACACATATATGGTATGATTTGACTGTATAGCACGCAAATAAAGTTTTTCACCTTTTTGCAAAGATAAATCGATACCAATACCAATACTAATATGATTCTTAGTTAACAGTCAGTGGTCCACCCATTGCAAAATGTTATCTATTGTGTTAAGAGGAGAGTATACCAGAGCCCTATGCGCTGATGGTTAGGTGCTACTGAAACTGTAAATTTCAACACAAAAGTGCAACCATTAGTTAGGAAAAATCTTTTCACTGGATTTAATCGACATTAATCAATTTTCTGTGCAAGGTGGAGATTGTTTTTCCTAGCTGTGTATTTTTATATGTCACATGTAGGTTATAAATCATAACCTTAATAGTGGAAACTGAAGAATGAAATCAATGTGAAGAAATATTTTAATAGTTTGAGCAGTTTTGCGTTTTATAAGCAATTTAGCAGTTGGCTGAACACTTTATCCAATCATTAATTTTATCCCTATTGATATGTATTGTCCTTGGACGCATTGAGGGAATTTTATCTCTAAGAGCTGATGGATTTCTGAATGAGATGGTGGTTAAATGAATTAAAAGTGGTGGCACCAATTTCCATATTTAACACCGAGGTGTCAGGCTGTGTGCACGTATTTGAGAGGAATATTAACAGGAATCCAGCAACATGACTGTGCTTTGAATATTTAAAGATTTGGGAATTTTTTTCACTGAAACCAAAGCTGAGTTATAAATTTCTCAATTAATTTAGCCGCTTCACTGTGATTCTTTCCTCGCGGGGAAAGAGTTGGAATGATTGGTAGCAAAACTATGGTGAAGGTTTTGCAAGATCAGGAGTCAAGCTTGTGAAATGTTCAAAGCTCGGAAATGAGTGCTAGCTGACTACAGTTTGAGTATCCACTCCACAGACGCACCACAGAGACCTCTGCTGGGACAAGGGAGAAGAGAACCATGACTAGCAGGTGTCGTGGGACAAGCATCCAGCTGCCCCTCACATAGCTGCAGCTGCATGGCAGAAAGAGGGTCACCTCAGGTGGCACGGGCCCGCAGTTGGTAGAGCTGCTGCCTCACAGCACCAGAGATCCCAATGATCACACATAAATCCCAATTTTTATTTGGCCCCCATTACTATCAACTCTCCCATAGAAACACCCATGTCCTTAGGATGTGGGAGGAAACCCACTGTGCCACAGGGAGAGCATGCAAACCACATGCAGACAGTGCCCGATGTCAGGATTGAACCTGGGTATCTGGCACTGCGAGAGAGCCGTCTACTAGCTACACCACTGTGAGCTTCTCTGCATGTGCTACCGCACGCCCTGTGGAAGTGTTGAATATTCTCAGGGAAATCAAGGACATAGATTAGTTGAGCAATGTAAGAATATTCAAGGGTATCCTGATGGATGGTATCATTTATCATTCATCAGCGACTTCAAATCCACATGAGTGAGCGTTTTATGTAATGTGAAATAAAAATAGAAAACTGCTGGATACAGGAGATACTCAAGAAGTGAGGCAGCATCTGCTGAGAGAGATGTTACGTTGTGTGGATAACCTTACATCAGAATTCAGAATGGCAAATACTGAAAAAAGAGAATTGATCTGAAATAACAACTTCATTTCCCTCAGCTGATTTTGCCTGATCTGCTGAATATTTCCAACATTTTCCAGTATAACAGGATGTGCTGTTATAATATGGAAACAAAGAACTGCAGAGGCTTGTTTACCAAGGAAAGACACAAAATGCCAGAGTAACTCAGTGGTCAGGCAGCATCCCTGGAGAACATGGACAGGTGATTTTTTCAGGCCGAGGCCCTTCTGCAGACTGATTGTCGGGTGGAGGAAAGAAAACTAAAAGTGTGAAGGAACAGGATAAAAGGCAGAACAAAGCGTGGCAGTTCATAAGGTCATAAGGTCATAGGTGAACACAGACATTGGGGGGTATATTATAAGTGGATCGTTGGACAAAGATGTTGTTTTTGCTTCTCAAATGTATGTATTGTGGTTGTCAGAGACAGAACCAGATGACTGTCATATACCCATTACCCATCTCCTTCTGACTTGTTGATTAATTTCATGGCTGCCTCCTTTTCAAGTATTTATTCCAACATGCCTTTAAGCTCGCTCTAGTTTTCTGCTTCTCCCTCCTGTCCTTTGTCCACTTGTCCAGGGAGATGAAATCAATGAGTGAGATTAATAGCACCAGTCGAAAAGATTGATGGAGAAAATCTGTTTCCAGTGACTTTGCATTTGGATGATTGGGCAGATGGGGGTGTAAGGTGGAGCACAGACAGAGAGGGATGGATGAATCTGTCAGGTGAAATAGTGTGAGAGGGATGTGTGTGGAGAAGACACTGGAGGCAGATGGAGCATCAGGAGTAACATGCCCATAACATGGGTGATTGTGCTGCTGATCATTTGGAGCATCAGACCAGTTAGTCTAACGTCGGTAGTGGGGAAACTGCTAGAGTCAGTTATTAAAGATGGGATAGCAGCACATTTGGAAAATGGTGAAATCATTGGACAAAGTCAGCATGGATTTATGAAAGGTAAATCATGTCTGACGAATCTTATAGAATTTTTCGAGGATAATAATAATAATAATAATAGATTTTATTTATATAGCGCTTTTCAGGTGTAACCTAGTAGAGTGGATAAGGGAGAACTAGTGGATGTGTTATATCTGGACTTTCAGAAGGTTTTCGACAAGGTCCCACATAAGAGATTAATATACAAACTTAAAGCACACGGTATTGGGGGTTCAGTATTGATGTGGATAGAGAACTGGCTGGCAAACAGGAAGCAAAGCGTAGGAGTAAACGGGTCCTTTTCACAATGGCAGGCAGTGACTAGTGGGGTACCGCAAGGCTCAGTGCTGGGACCCCAGCTATTTACAATATATATTAATGATTTGGATGAGGGAATTGAATGCAACATCTCCAAGTTTGCAGATGACACGAAGTTGGGGGGCAGTGTTAGCTGTGAGGAGGATGCTAGGAGGCTGCAAGATGACTTGGATAGGCTGGGTGAGTGGGCAAATGCATGGCAGATGCAGTATAATGTGGATAAATGTGAGGTTATCCACTTTGGTGGCAAAAACAGGAAAGTAGACTATTACCTGAATGGTGGCCGATTAGGAAAAGGGGATATGCAACGAGACCTGGGTGTCATGGTACACCAGTCATTGAAAGTGGGCATGCAGGTGCAGTAGGCAGTGAAGAAAGCGAATGGTATGTTAGCATTCATAGCAAAAGGATTTGAGTATAGGAGCAGGGAGGTTCTACTGCAGTTGTACGGGGTCTTGGTGAGACCACACCTGGAGTATTACGTACAGTTTTGTTCTCCTAATCTGAGGAAGGACATTCTTGCCATAGAGGGAGTACAGAAAAGGTTCACCAGACTGATTCCTGGGATGTCAGGACTTTCATATGAGGAAAGACTGGATAGACTCGGCTTGTACTCGCTGGAATTTAGAAGATTGAGGGGGGATCTTATAGAAACTTACAAAATTCTTAAGGGGTTGGACAGGCTAGATGCAGGAAGATTGTTCCCGATGTTGGGGAAGTCCAGAACAAGGGGTCACAGTTTAAGGATAAAGGGGAAATCTTTTAGGACTGAGATGAGAAAAACATTTTTTACACAGAGTGGTGAATCTCTGGAATTCTCTGCCACAGAATGTAGATGAGGCCAGTTCATTGGCTATATTTAAGAGGGAGTTAGATGTGGCCCTTGTGGCTAAAGGGATCAGGGGGTATGGAGAGAAAGCAGGTACAGGATACTGAGTTGGATGATCAGTATCATTGAATGGCGGTGCAGGCTCGAAGGGCCGAATGGTCTACTCCTGCACCTATTTTCTATGTTTCTATGTTTCTATTATTCAAATGTCCCTCCTCTCTTACAGCTTTCTTCCCTCCCCTTGAATCAGTTTGAAGAAGGGTCCTGACTCAAAATGTCACCTATCCATGTTCTCCAGAGGTAGGCACACAATGCTGGAGTAACTCAGTGGGTCAGGCAGCATCTCTGGAGAAAAGGAATAGGTGATGTTTCAACTCAAAACCCTTCTTCAGACTGAGAGTCAGGGAAGAGGGAAACTAGACGTATGAAAAGGTTCAGAACAAATTAGAGCAGGCACCGATGACCAAAGAAAGGTGAAGCCCACAATGGTCCATATTCGGCTGCTGAGGGCGGTGATAACAAAGGGTATATGGATGTGAACAGTGGAACCTGCAGGACAACCCGGATGGGATAGGTGTGCAGAGAGAGAGAAAATGCAGAGATTGTAAGCTGCTCAAACAAAATATGAGGTGCTGTCCCTCCAATTTAGTGCCGCCTGACCCATTGAGTTACTCCAGTACTTAGTTGCGTGTGTCCTTAATTGAAGCATCGGATCAGTCGTGGCACTGACTTTGGGAACAGGGACCATCTCTATAGGTGCATTTCTGGGGCAATCCCCCCACCCCTCCCCCACTCCCCAATGCCTGTCACGTTGGTGAATGCCACAGTTCCTTTCAAGAGTGGGAAAGGTAATGTTTCAGTGGCTGCTTCCAGCGAGATCCAATATGGAGCAGTGTGTACATTTTCAAGCTGGAAGCAATACATCAATGCCATCGGTCTCTGAACCTTCAGAACATGTCTGTCAGCTCACCACCTCAGGAGTCGTAACCTTCCTCCTCCACCACCACCCCCTCCAGAATGCCTGTCCACAGCCCGTCAGAGTTAATACTCAGCTGGATGATTGTGACGCCAGTGCGACCTTGTTTACACATGTGTCAGCAGCAGATTCAGACTTGATATAAAATCTCTCCCTGAAGCATTCCTTCAAACATTCTATGTCGCCGCATCACAGCTCAGCTTTCCTTCCCCTCAATGGCTGTTAACTAGAGTTAACGTGGAGATGTTAAAACCAATATAAAAATGATCAAAATTATGTCAACCTCCCTGATAAGAAATGAACAAGCAGGAACCAAGGCCAGATCAAGCTTGGGGAAGCAATGTCATGAAAATGAGACATTGTGATAAACAAAAAGAAAAAGAGATGCGAAGAAAAACAATCGACAATGCAAGGGGAGTCAAAGGGAGGTTAAAGGTAAAAAGTGAAGACAGTCCGAGTTTGCAGAAGGAAGAATATGTTGCTCTGCATAAACGAGTAGGAACTGCAGAAGCTGGTTTACACGAAGAGAGACACAAAATGCTGGAGTAACTCAATGGGTCAGGCAGCATCTCTGGAGAAAAGGAATAGGTGAGGTTTCGGGTCTGAAGAGAGGTCTCTACCTGAAATGTCACTTATTCCTTTACTCCAGAGATGCTGTCTGGCCTACTGAGTTACTCCAGCACTTTATGTCTACTGCATAAACGAGTGCTGCTTTTGTAATGGGCAGCACGGTGGAGCAGTGGTAGAGTTGCTGCTTTGCAGAGCTTGCAGCGCTAGAGATCCGGGTTCGATCCCGACAACAGGTGCTGTCTGTACGATGTTTGTATGTTCTCCCCATGACCACGTGGGTTTTCTCCGATCTTCGGTTTCCTCCCACACTCCAACGATGTACAGGTTTGTAGGTTAATTGGCTTGAGTATATATACTTGGCATAAGTGTAACTTGTCCCTAGTGTGTGTAGGCTTCTGTTAATGTGCAGAGATCGCTGGTCGGTGTGGACTTGGTGGGCCGAAGTGCCTGTTTTCGCGCTGTATCTCTAAACAAAACAAAACTAAACTAATGTGCTGAGACAGCAAGATTACTCTCCTTCCCACCCCGTGACACAGATAGAGAGACCAACAGTCTTGTTAACAAGGGTGAGAGAGTGGATCTGAACCAGCTGAAATAGCTATTTTAATTTGTAGTATGTTGCGATAAATGAATACATTTTATCATTTTATCATAGCTTTGAATGGTGAAGACTAAAAATAATTGAACAGGTTCAAAATGATTCAAGCATTTGTGCATATGATTCAAGCATGGTTGCATATTTCATAAGGTTAAGAACCCTTGGATGTAAGTTATGAGAGGGCATGACAGGATTTAGAGGTACATCGTTCCTCCCTGAGATGTAAAGTGAACTCTGTCAGAAGAAGGGTCACGACTGGAATGTCGCCTCCCTGACCCGCTTTGTGTTTTGTACAATGAACTTCTCCTTCACCTCCATAACTCTGTTGAATGGAACAGTTAGAAATGAGGAATGGTCCTTAAAGGCCACATGACAGACTGACTGCCTTTTCTTTCCCAAAAGACATAGAACATGGAGAAGTAGATCACAGAGCAAAACTCACCTCCTAAACCTGTATTGTGTTTGGAAAGGATAGTGGTGAGGGAAAGTAAAATCGTCTTTATCCTTGAACTGTAATCCCAGGCAGCCCCCACTTGATTTTCTAACAGTTGCAATAGTAGTCTTCTCAAATGGCCTGGAATCCTAATAATTGGAAGGTGATTAAAGGTCCTCAATAGCATTTTTCTTGGCACATATATCGAGGTACAGTGAAATTATTTTTTTCCATTCAGTTTAATAAAACTATTATTATACTTATGCGCATCTTAGATTAAGTACGTGTATAAGAATAGTACACCGAGACAGTATACAAGTGTTGCCAGGTTTTCAAGTGGCAGATGATAAAAGGGCAGATCTCTTAAACTGGCCATGAAGGCCCATTGTCCTAGTACCATTGCAGGGTCGGCCTGGCCAAGTGTAACTGCTGGTGTCCTCCACTGCAGGTCATTTCTAGTCCAGGCGCTCGGCCTCCATGAGCAGTGCCCGATCCAGCCAAGACCCAGGTTGCTGCAGGGCCTCCTGCTGTCCACTCCAACATCGAGGTGCACTGCACTGCCTCCACACACTCGGCCTCTTGCGGTGGCATTTGTTCCAGCCAAGCCCCAGGATGCTGCAGGACCTCCAGCGGCCCACTCCAGCATCAAGGTGCACTGCACTCCTTCTGCAGTCAGTCCACTTACCGGCTCTCTGTTCCATGCGTCTGTTGCAGCCCCCATCTTGGATATCTTCACCATCCTCTCTGGGCCTCAGAGACAAGCAGGACAGGGCTTGGCGGCTTCCCTCTTGGAGATAGTGTGCGAGCTAGGCCTTCTGCCGAAGGATATGCATGGCACTTTTGGAAACTGAGGCAATGAGCATAAGCTTTTTCACCCAAAGAATTGTGAATCTGTGGAATTCTCTGCCACAGAAGGCGGTGGATGCCAATTCACTGGATGTTTTCAAGAGTGAGTTAGATTTAACTCTTTGGGCTGAGGGAATCAAGGGATATGGGGAAAAAGCTGTTGATCATATTGCCATGATCATATTGAATGACGGTGCTGGCTCGAAGGGATCGAATGGCCTACTCCTACACCTATTTTCTATGTATCTATGTTTCTATGCACCACCGTCTGCTGCGTTGCATCATGGGATATGCATCTCCACCTCTCCCCTCCCCTCTGTAAATTCAGAGAAAGTGCCCTCAGACTGTGGAGGGGATGTTGTACTAATTATAGGAAGTGTGTTTCCTACACATGAAATTATTTAAAAATTTCCCACAGAACGTACTTTCTGATTTGAAAAAATAATATACCATGTAACAATATTGGCAGGGTATTTTGTTCTGTTCTGGTATCCTGATGCTTTTTTTCTCCCCCAAAGTATTGTGGTGTAATTAGCTTCTATTCCTTCTGGCTAAGGACATGAAGGATATCTGTATATTGAACAAGATTTAAAAAGACATGAGTAATTGTGCTGGATCTATTTTCCAATTGTTGTTATTTAACTGCCTCATCGTTTTACATACTCTGCAAAATGAAAATCAATGTGGATTCCTGAGGCTTCAAGAACTCCTATAAATATTTGAACAGGTAAAAACATCTTTCAAAGCAATGTATGGAAGGAAATGGCCATCTCTAAAACCAAGAGTGGTTGTAATCTTTAAATGGGTAATATGACTAAAATAAATGATCATATTTATTATGACAATGACAATGAGTTAAAAATCCATGAGACTGAAAGGGCAATGTCTTTTCAATAATGGCAAATTAATACCATCTGAAGTAGGATTCAAAGAGAAAGACAAGAGAAGCATTGTGTGGTGGATATTTGTAATTAGGATTTTTAATCTGACACCCAGGGTTGTGGTCTTTGCAGATTTTTTTCGCCATTACAGGAAGGCTGAATCAATGGAAATTAAAACATTTTTTTTCTCTTTGTTTACCAGTTTTTACTGAAGGAGGTTTTTAAAAAGCTGCATAACTAGATGAATAAAAACTATCTATAATTTGGTATAATGGAAATTGGAGGCAGGTGTTTTTCTAAGCTTCAATTACATTCCCTAAATATAAAACATTTGAGCATAGAAATGCTTCTGATGTCTGGAAAAGAGGATTAACAAGATATCAATGATCTTTTCTTTTTGAGGACCAGTTGCTTAAAAAATTCTGATGCACACAAGACCCAAAGGATTGGGTGTTAAAGAACACACCTTTTACATCGAACCACATAGGACCAACATCCAAAGGATTCAAAAAAAGACTCTTAAGTGGTGGAGTAATTCAGCGGGCCACGCAGCATCTCTAGTGAACATGGACGGGCGATGTTTCAGGTCGGGACCCTTCTCTAGACTTTTGTGTCTTTTTTTGTAAACCAGCTTCTGCAGTTCCTTATATCCACAAATGATTCAAATGAGACTAACAAGTTTGACACAAAAGAGAAAAATCTCAAAATCATCAAACAGTGCAAATAGGGTTAATCAGACAAGTAAATACAGTATAATGGTGACAATATAATGGTGACAATGGTGACAAGATAATATAATGCAGCATAGGTTTCATTACTTTGCATGTAAACCACAATGTATCAGAATGAATGTTCACATGCCAATCTCATTTTCCATAAGTTGACGCCTTAATGCACGAATACAGGTTTCATTGCGAACTGCTTTGGATTCTAAAATTCAATTTCAGCGCTGGATTCATCTGAGGAAGATAACTAATGTCATAATATTTTCATTGTTTTCCAGCCTTTAGCTATTTTGCAATATCCATCATGAATATTGTGGCCTCAGGTAAGCAGAAATTCTTCACATTTCTATGTTAAATGTTATTGCATCATATTTCCCTTTTCCTTGCTTCCGACAGATGCTCAAGCTTGCCCAACTAGCAAGTAACTGCAAATGAAGCAATAACTTTTTCACCCCTGGAAGGAACCTATTGTCTGGAATTTCACTTAGGATGCCTCTAATTAACCACCATATCTTAGATTACAGAAGTAGTCGTGCTATGACCATCAACATGTTCTCCTGCCCCGATTTTGGTGGTTTTAATGGAGATTCTAATTAGTTCTAACTCTAATTCTAACTCTAATGAGTTTAGAAGGATGAGGGGGTACCTCATTGAAACTTACCAAATAGTCAAAGGCCTGGATAGAGCGGATGTGGGGAGAATGTTTCCACTAGTGGGAGATTCTAGGACTAGAGTTCATAGACAGAATAAAAGGGCGTACCTTTTGGAAGGAAATGAGAAGGAATTTCTTTAGTCAGACGGTGGTGAATCTGTGGAATTCAATGCTGCAGATGACTGTGGAGGCCAAATCAATGGATATTTTTAAGACAGAGATTAATAAATTCTTGATTAGTACAGGTGTCAGGGGTTATGAGGAGAAGGCAGAGACTGAGGTTGAGAGGGAAAGAAAGATCAGCCATGTTTGAATGGCAGTGCAGACTTGATGGGCCAAATGACCTAATTCTGCTCCCATTAATTATGAACGTATCATAAGTGGGAGCGGATGCTCAACACTTCTACCCATAGAATGATAAATATCTAGTATTCATAGCTCTGTTTAGATATAGTTTGAAGCATGGAGTACATAGAAGATAGAAAAGTATAGCACGAGAGAGCGAGTGGCATCTCTCAGGAATCAAAGCAGTAATCTCTGTGTGGAGCCACATGAGATGGGCAAGGTCCTCAATAAGTATTTCTCCTCTGCATTTACCGAAGAGAAAGACAGTAGGACTGAGGAACATGGGGCAGTCATTGGAAGTGTCTTGAGAGCAGTAAGTGTTACCGTCGAAGAAGTACTGAAAGTACTATCGTGTATGAAGGTAGACAAATCTCCAGGGCCTGATCAGATATATCCGAGGACATTGCGGGAAACTAGAGAGGAAATTGCAGGAGCCCTGGTTGAAATTTACGAGTCATCTCAATACAGGAGAGGTGCCGGAAGACTGGAGTGTGTCAAATGCTGTGCCTCTTTTCAAGAAAGGCTGTAGGGAAAATGCTGGGAACTATAGGCCGGTGAGCTTAACATCTTTAGTTGGAAAGTTACTAGAGAGTATTCTGAGGGATAGGTTATAGAGCAATTTGGATGGGCAAGGGCTAATTAGGCATACAAAAATGCTGGAGAAACTCAGTGGGTGCAGCAGCATCTATGGAGCGAAGGAAATAGGCCACAAAAATGCTGCAGAAACTCAGCGGGTGCAGCAGCATCTATGGAGCGAAGGAAATAGGCCACAAAATTAGGCTAATTAGGCATAGTCAGCATGGTTTTGTATGTGGGAGGTCGTGTCTCACAAATCTGGTTGATTTTTTTAAAGACGTGACCAAAAAGGTCGATGAGGACAGCGCTGTAGATGTTGTGTACATGGACTTTAGTAAGGCGTTCGACAAAGTTCCGCATGGCAGGCTGCTCTGGAAGGTTAGATATCATGGGATCCCAGGAGTGATAGCTGAATACATAGCAAATTGGCTCCATGGAAGGAAGCAGAGCGTGATGGAGGGAGGTTGCTTCTCGCATTGGAGGCCCGTGACTAGTGCTGTGCCTCAAGGTTTGCTGCTGGGCCCGTTACTGTTTGTCATATACATCTATGATTTGGATGAGCATATACAGGGCAAGATTAGCATGTTTGCTGATGATACAAAAGTGAGTGGTTTTGCAGATAGTAAAGATGGTTGTGAAAGTTTGCAGCAGAATCTGGATCGATTGGCCAAGTGGGCTGAGGAATGGTTGATGGAATTTAATGCAGAGAAATGTGAGGTGTTGCATTTTGGGATGTCTAACAAGGGCAGGACCTACACAGTAAATGGTAGGCCTCTGGGGAGTGTTGTAAAGCAGAGGGATCTAGGAGTGCAGGTGCATGGTTCCTTGAAGGTCGATTCGCAGGTAGATAAGGTGGTCAAAAAGGCCTTTGGCACTTTAGCCTTCTTCAATCAGAGTATAGAGTATAGAGGTTGGGAGGTCATGTTGTAGTTGTATAAGATGTTGGTGAGTGCATTTAGAATATTGTGTTCAGTTCTGGGCACCATGTTATAGGCAAGATATTGTCAAGCTTGAAAAGGTTCAGAAAGGATTTACAAGGATATTGCCAGGACTAGAGGGTGTGAGCTATAGGGAGAGGTTGAGTAGGCTGGGTCTCTATTCCTTGGAGTGCAGGAGGATGAGGGGTGATCTTATAGAGGTGTACAAAGTCATGAGAGGAATAGATCGGGTAGATGCACAGTCTCTTGCCCAGAGTAGGGGAATCGAGGACCTGAGGACATAAGTTCAAAGTGAAGGGGAAAAGATTTAATAGGAATCTGAGGGATAACTTTTTCACACAAAGGGTGGTGGGTGTTTCGAACAAGCTGCCAGAGGAGGTAGTTGAGGCTGGGACTATCCCATCGTTTAAGAATCAGTTATACAGGTAGGACAGGTTTGGGTCCTATGAGGACAGGTTTGGAGGGATATGGACCAAGCGCAGGCAGGTGGGATTAGTGTAGCTGGGACATGTTGGCCGGTGCGGGCAAGTTGGACTGAAGGACCCGTTTCCACTCTGTATCACTCTATGACTATGAGAAGAGGAACAGGCCCTTTGGCCAAAAACATCTGTGATAAATGTATTAATGCACTAATCATCAGAGAAGTTTGGAAAATATTGAGATGCTCTTTGACAGAACGAGTTGTGGAAAGATCATTAAGGCAGTCTAAAGGGGCTGTCCCACTGCGGCGACCTAATCTGTGAGTTTAGAAGAGTTTGCCCTCGACTCAAACTCGCAGCATGGTCGACACTATGGTCCTAGGAGGTCCTATGAGGTCACTGGAACTCTCCATGCTCGAGGGAAGTTCCCACATACTCGCGGCCTCAGTTTGGTCAAGGAAAAATTGTCAGCATGTTGAAAAATTTTCCGCGAGTTGAAATAGGTAGGCATGGTTCTTTTGAACTCGTAGTGCAGTGGAGTGGGGTTGCTATGTAGTTACAGGCAGTCGAGGGCAGCCGTAGGCAATCTCCTTCGCTGACCGGACATTTTAATTGGCTCATTGGAGTTTTCAGGACCAAGGAAAACCGACCGGTAGGTAAAATGCCTGCTAAACTTTATTATGTTGTCTGGCTTCTTAAAAGTGTCCCCCCCCCCTTCTCTCCTCCCCCTCTTATCTCCCCCCCCCCCTTCTCTCTCTCTCTCCCACTTCTCTCTCTTCCCCCCCCCCCCGGAACGCTGTCTTAAGTAAGTAAGTAAGTAAGTAAGTGTGTGTGTGTGTGTGTGTGTGTGTGTGTGTGTGTGTGTGTGTGTGTGTGTGTGTGTGTGTGTGTGTGCGTGCGTGCGTGCGTGCGTGTGCGCGTGTGGAGCTCGTGGTTCCCTCGAGCTTGAAGGTCAAAGACAGTCGCTGAAAGATCTCGTCAGTGGGACAGGCCCTTAATGGTAAGACTGCAGATACAAAACCTGAGGCTTAGTAGATGGTCACAGATTGTCCCACCACACAGACTGGATGCTGCAACATTCATCGGGACAATAATGATGGCATTAATGTCGGCATCTCTGGAAATATTGCAGGGCAAATGCAAGGCACAGGTTGGGTGAAACAGGATCCAAAGAATGATGGTATATTTGTCCTCATTGGTGGTGTGTGTGATGGTCCAAACTGCCATGGGAAGCTTAGGAGTTTCAAAGAAGTATTGGGTAACTATCTGCCAAATATGACCCTGATATGATGAGAGGCAAAACAACCTGACAGTCACCAAGATACAGCAATATGAAGGGAACATTAAGGTCAAGAAACATATGATCTGTAGATACAAAGAACTGCAGATGCTGGCAAATATGCAAAAGGTCACAAAATGTTGGAGTAACTCAATGGAGGCTATTATTTTAGCCGCTGCTGTCATCATATATGTACTGTTCCAGCTTTCACTCTGCCTCAAAGGAGCTCTGCTTATCAAAACAGCGCTCCTGTCTCAAAGCTGAGCCACTGCATATCATCCTTCAATATAGCACTGATCACGCTTTCGTGCAACTCATGAATAGCTCCCTGTATGATGATACTCTTAATATTGGCTAACATTTTTCTTATTGTCTTTTTGGGACAAAAGGGGGAATTGTGGGAATTCTGGGAAACATAGAAACATAGAAAACAGGTCCACAATCAGTAACCCGTGCCTGCCTTCTCCCCTTACCCCTTGATTCAGTTAGCCCCAAGAGTTCTATCTAAAGGGCCTGTCCCACTTGGCTGTCGTTCGCGTGCCATTTACGTGACCTGCTAGCATGTGGGTAGCGTGTGGGTAGCGTGTGGGTAGCATGGGACGGGCGCATGGATTGCTGTGGAGGAGTGTGGAGTGGCGTGGAGGAGTGTGGACTTCGTCCTGAACGAAATCTTCGTGCGCCACCGGCCTGTCGCGTAAATGATGGCCAAGTGGGACACCCTGGCGCGGCACAACGTCTCACCTCCAACAGCAGCAGAAGCAGGCAAGCGATCTCCAAATTCGGCCTGGGGCTCATGGCCATTGCAGATCCGGATCCACCCCCACTCCTACTCCAAGAGAGGGGCCAAGACGATTGGAGGAAGACACAAAATGCAGGAGTAACTCAGCGGGACCGGCAGCATCTCTGGAGAGAAGCAATGGGTGACGTTTCGGGTCAAGATCCTTCTTCAGACTGAAGAAGAGTGTCGACCCGAAACATCATCCATTCCCTCTCTCCAGAGATGCTGCCGGTCCCGCTGAGTTACTCTTGCATTTTGTGTCCATCTTCAAATAATGTCATGCGCTCCAGACGGCTGTGTGGAGGCATGATGACGCGCGCGACCGTCGCGTAAATTACGGCAAAAGTGGGACAGGCGCTTAACTCTCTTTGAAATTCATCCAGTGAGTGGCCTCCACTGCCTTCCACGGCAGAGAATTTCACAAATTCACAACACTGGGTGAAAATGTTTTTTCTCATCTCAGTTTTAAATGGCCTCCCCTTTATTCTTAGACTGTGGCCCCCTGGTTCTGGACTCCCCCAACATTGGAAAAAATCCAGCTTGTTCAGTCCTTTTATGATTTTATATGTTTCTATAATATCCCCCCTCGTGCTTCTAAATTCCAGTGAATACAAGCCCAGTCTTTCCAATCTTTCCTCATATGACAGCCCCGCCATCCCGGGGATT
The DNA here is from genome assembly GCA_038087875.1 of Malacoraja senta. Lineage (NCBI taxonomy): Eukaryota > Metazoa > Chordata > Chondrichthyes > Rajiformes > Rajidae > Malacoraja > Malacoraja senta. The sequence goes on along the minus strand of CM075977.1, from coordinate 341,873,941 downwards.
AGCCTTGTGAACCTACGCTGCACTCCCTCAATAGCAAGGATGTCTTTCCTCAAATTAGGAAACCAAAACTGCACACAATGCTCCAGATGTGGTCTCACCAGGGCCCTGTACAACTGCAGAAGGACCTCTTTACACCTATACTCAAATCCTCTTGTTATGAAGGCCAACATGCCATTAGCTTCCTTCACTGCCTTCTGTACATGCATGTTTACTTTCAGTGACTGGTGAACAAGGACACCCAGGTCTCGTTGTACTTCCCTTTTTTCTAATCTCACACCATTGAGATAATAATCTGCCTCCGTAATCTTGCTGCCAAAGTGGATAACCTCAGATTTATCTACATTATACTGCATCTGCCATGCATCTGCCCACTCACTCAACCTGTCCAAGTCACCCTGCAACCTTCTAGCATCGTCTTCGCAGTTCATACTGCCACCCAGCTTTGTGTCATCTGCAAATTTGCTAGTTTACTTTTCATTCCATCATCCAAATCATCCAAATCCGGAGTGGCGGCGCGGGCCTGGCTGCAGCGGCTCATCGGCAGTCCCGTTTGTGTTTTTTGTGTTGTTTATTTTGTTTTGGTTAGTCTAATTTTTGGTTCTTAGTTTGTGTTTTGGGGGGGTGGGGGGTTGAAATGGGGTTTGCAGTCTCTCCCTGCAGGGGAATGCGACTTTTTTGTCGTATTCCCCTTCTCTGCCTCCGTCTGCGCTGAGGCCTAATGGAGCTGATGACCTCGAGGCTCCAGAGGCAGAGCCCGTCGGGACTCGCCCTGAGCTCGCTCCCGTGAGGGTGGTCCGGCTCAGGGCTGGAACAGTGCTCCCGTGAGAGGTTGTGGCGCTCTCGTGAGGGCGGTCAGCCCAAGGGTGGAACAAGGCTCCCGTTGGAGCGGCCGAGCTCGGGGAGGTGCGGCGCTCGCAGCCCGATGGAGGTTCGGCGCCCATGTCGGGGTGGCCCAGCCGGAGGGAGAAGCGACGCCCAAGTCGGGGCAGCCCGGCTCGAGGGAGGTTCGGCGCCCTTGTCGGGGCGGCCCAGCCCAAGGCTGAAGACGGCACGGTACTCACGTGAGAGTGGCTGGGACGGTGTTCTGGCGGTGGTGGCCTGAGTCCGGGGTTCGGCCGCGGGCCAGCGGCTGCGTCTGCAGGACTGGTGGGCAGCAGCTTCGACCACCCCGGGCCGCGGTGTTTGAGCCGCGGGAAACTTCGCCCGGGGGGTATCGCCTCAGCGCAGAGGGAGAAGAGGAGGGAAGAGACTGCAGACCTAAGACTTTTGCCTCCATCACAGTGAGGAGATGTTGGGTGGACTCACTGTGGTGGATGTTAATATGTGTTTATTGTTGTTTTTATTGTATTATATGTATGACTGCTGCAATTTCGTCCAGACTACGGTCTGAATGACAATAAAGGCATATCTATCTATCTATTAATATATATTGTGAATAGTTGCGGCCCTAGCACCAGGCATTGCGGCACTCCACTCGCCACTGCCTGCCATTCTGACAGGGACCCGTTTATTCCTACTCTTTGTATCCTGTCTGCCAACCAATTTTCTATCCATGTCAATACTCTACCCCCAATACCATGTCAATACCCTACCCCCAATCCTTTTACTTCTATCCAAATGCAGCATTATTACTTCTTTAATAATTGACAAAAGCATCTTCACCACCATCGATGTCAGGCTAACTGATCTATAATTCCCTGTAATTTCTATAATTTCTCTCTCGCTCCTTTTTTGTAAAGTGGGATAACATTAGCTACCCTCCAATCCACAGGAACTGATCCTGAATCTATAGAACATTGGAAAATGATCACCAATGCATCAACAGTTTCTAGAGCCACCTCTTTGAGTACCCTGGGATGCAGGCCATCAGACCCTGGGGATTTATCAGCCTTCAGTCCCATCAGTCTATCCAATACTATTTCTCGCTTAATGCAAATTTCTTTCAGTTCCTCTGTCTCCTAGATCCTCTGTCCTCAAGTACATCTGGGAAATTGTTTGTGTCCTCCTTAGTGAAGACAGAACCAAAGTACCTGTTCAACTCTTCTGCCATTTCCTTGTTCCCCATAATAATTTCATTTGTTTCTGCTTCAAGGGACCCACGTTTGCCTTTACTAATCCTTTTCTCTTAACATACCTAAAGAAGCTTTTACTATCCTTCTTTATATTCTTGGCGAGCTCACCTTTGTGCTTCATCTTTTCACCCCGTATTGCCCTTTTTCTTACCTTCTGATGTCCTTTGAAAGTTTCCCAATCCTTTGGCTTCCCGCTACTCTTTACTATGTTATACACCTTTTCTTTTAGTTTTATACCGTCCCTAACTTCCCTTGTCAGCCACGGTTGCCTCTTACTCCGCTAAGAAATTTTCTTCCTCTTTGGAATGAAATGATCCTGCATCTTCTGGATTATGCCCAGAAATTACTGCCATTGCTGTTCCACCATCATTCCTGCTAGGATCCTTTTCCAGTTTACCTTGGCTTGGACAGCTCCTCTCTCATGCCTTCATAATCCCCTTTGTTCAACTGCAACACTGACACTTCTGATTTAACCTTCTCCTTCTCAAATTGCTGATTAAAACATCACATTATGGTCACTACGTCCTAGCGGTTCCTTTACCTTAAGTTCCCTTATTAAATCTGGTTCATTAGACAACACTAACGCCAGAATTGCCTTCTCGCTGGTTGGCTCCAATACCAGCTGCTCTAAGAATTCATCTCGGAGGCTCTCTATGAACTCCCTTTCTTGGACTCTAGAACCAACCTGATTTTCCCAGTCTACCTGCATATTGAAATCTCCATAACCACAGTGGCATCAACTTTGTTACATGTCAATTTTAACTGCTGCTGCAACTTACACCCTATATCAGGCTACTATTGGACTGCTTTGGATTCTAAAATTCAATTTCAGCGCTGGATTCATCTGAGGAAGATAACTAATGTCATAATATTTTCATTGTTTTCCAGCCTTTAGCTATTTTGCAATATCCATCATGAATATTGTGGCCTCAGGTAAGCAGAAATTCTTCACATTTCTATGTTAAATGTTATTGCATCATATTTCCCTTTTCCTTGCTTCCGACAGATGCTCAAGCTTGCCCAACTAGCAAGTAACTGCAAATGAAGCAATAACTTTTTCACCCCTGGAAGGAACCTATTGTCTGGAATTTCACTTAGGATGCCTCTAATTAACCACCATATCTTAGATTACAGAAGTAGTCGTGCTATGACCATCAACATGTTCTCCTGCCCCGATTTTGGTGGTTTTAATGGAGATTCTAATTAGTTCTAACTCTAATTCTAACTCTAATGAGTTTAGAAGGATGAGGGGGTACCTCATTGAAACTTACCAAATAGTCAAAGGCCTGGATAGAGCGGATGTGGGGAGAATGTTTCCACTAGTGGGAGATTCTAGGACTAGAGTTCATAGACAGAATAAAAGGGCGTACCTTTTGGAAGGAAATGAGAAGGAATTTCTTTAGTCAGACGGTGGTGAATCTGTGGAATTCAATGCTGCAGATGACTGTGGAGGCCAAATCAATGGATATTTTTAAGACAGAGATTAATAAATTCTTGATTAGTACAGGTGTCAGGGGTTATGAGGAGAAGGCAGAGACTGAGGTTGAGAGGGAAAGAAAGATCAGCCATGTTTGAATGGCAGTGCAGACTTGATGGGCCAAATGACCTAATTCTGCTCCCATTAATTATGAACGTATCATAAGTGGGAGCGGATGCTCAACACTTCTACCCATAGAATGATAAATATCTAGTATTCATAGCTCTGTTTAGATATAGTTTGAAGCATGGAGTACATAGAAGATAGAAAAGTATAGCACGAGAGAGCGAGTGGCATCTCTCAGGAATCAAAGCAGTAATCTCTGTGTGGAGCCACATGAGATGGGCAAGGTCCTCAATAAGTATTTCTCCTCTGCATTTACCGAAGAGAAAGACAGTAGGACTGAGGAACATGGGGCAGTCATTGGAAGTGTCTTGAGAGCAGTAAGTGTTACCGTCGAAGAAGTACTGAAAGTACTATCGTGTATGAAGGTAGACAAATCTCCAGGGCCTGATCAGATATATCCGAGGACATTGCGGGAAACTAGAGAGAAAATTGCAGGAGCCCTGGTTGAAAT